>CM076574.1:908106290-908264995 GCA_034641835.2 Pinus albicaulis
AGACTGAGAGAAATGCAGATATGCAGCAAAGTCTAAGCAGCAGTTCAGCTCGCCACTTCTCCTTCTCATCACAGTGAGCAGGTAGTGTAACCCAGCAACCGGCTCGTCTGAAAAACCATAGCGAAACACCATTTTATCGACCCCGATTGCAATGCAATCGAAGGACGCTTGTCATAATTAATCTCTGATCATTAATGAGAGCCAAAGGCTGGATCATATTGGAGCATGCGGAATCGCTAACAGGAGTGGAGGTCCGATCTTGAACAGTGTTAAAACTTAATGTGATTTAATGTGAAAACCTTGGAACTTAAATATCGGCTAATTGAAAAACGTTAAAACTTAATGCGATTGATATGAAATCACCACATCCATGTCCCATCGCCTTAAATGCCATCGAATGCACCCGCAGATGGAGCAGGGCAAGTTTTGATTGAGGACACGTGGCAGAAATTGATTGGAGTGGATCTTTGTTTGGGTCGTCGCGCAGTGGAAATCCGGACCCAAAAAAGATTAAGGTGAATTTGATCAGAAATTCGCATCACAACTCTCCCTCCATATGCCAGCCCAACTTCAGACCTGAAAAAAATTAGGGCGGAATTCATTTGGTTTTCATGTCACAAAATTGGCCGACGTCAGCAGGCTATTTTGGAACGCGAATTTGGTTTGAATTAGGGTTTATCGTCGTTTGAATACAATTTTGTTTGATCCCATCTTATAAAATTTGTGTTGGTTTTCTTTGATAATACACATATTTATAATAAATCATGGGAATACCACACTAAACATGTGGAAAAGTTACATGTGGAAAAGTTATATAAATTATTGAGAACAATCATTTTTATGTAAAAATATCCAAATGTGCTTTTGGGAAATAAGAATTCGAGTATTTGGTTCATATTGTTTTAAAGGAAGGAGTGAAGTTGGAGCCTCAAAAGATGCAAGCTATTACAAAATGACCTATTCCTAAGAAAATCAAGGTTCTTAAAAGATTTTTTAGACTTACATGATCAATATGATGATAATTATGATAATTTCACAAAACAATCACTAGCTATTTTGAGGGATGAGATATTAGAACTTCAGCTTGATGAGGATTTTTTAAGAGCTTTATTTCTTCTTTTGAAATCAAGAAAATATTCTCCTAAACTGAAAATATGTGTTCTTGAGATAATTTCTGAAAATTATGAAAATGAAATTAAACTTTTGCATTCTCAAATTTAGTCATACAATTTCCGAAATCCTAAAGAATTCTTTGAAAATCTTCCTTCTCCTAAGCAAGAGGAAATTGTACTATATTTTGACTTGCATATTGAGGATGATTATTCTTTCAAACACAAGACAAAAGAAATAGTTTCAAGGCTTAATATTTAAAATACAACTGAGCAACCAGTCATTGAAGGCCTAGAAGTAAATAACATACATCATACTTTTATTGATCCTATATCAGATTATATGGAGAATATTTTTAGCCCAAATCTGCAAACATGTTTTCTCTATAAGGATAAAATACATCAAAAGTGGCCTTTACACATCATATAATTTATTATAAAGGCACATGATCATAATATACTTCCAATTTTGATCACAAGCAATCAAGTTATCCATTTATTGTTACAGCTACTTGATTGGCTTCATTGGCATTTTTGTATTACCTGATTCAATAATATTTTTAGTAGATTGACTAGGTAGATGAGTGCCAATAAGCTCAGAATTTTGAGCATTTTTTTTTTAGTTTTCAATTTTCAGCTAGTTTTTCATTAAGTTGGTTTGAAAACTTTTGTGTGTTGTTTTAGTTTCAGATCAGATTTCAGTTTGCAGAAGATAGAAGACATTTACAGGTTCACCAAGGTCAATGGATGAGGACAACTGACCTGTTGTTCTTGACTTTTCACCAGGAAAATCCATCCCCAAGTGGAGCCAGTGTTAGACTCCTATACCAATAGGTGTCATATTTCATGATTGACTTGATGGGCTATGTAATATGTTCATACATTTTCTTGTTGCAAAGGTTTTCCATATTATCAAAAAATCAAAAAAAATTAAAAAATGTAAAGAGGGTATACCCTAAAAGAAAAATCAAAGGGTAAAAAGAATAAAAATGGCCAAAAAGGTAAAAGAAAATGAACCCCGCCAAAAGAAAGGCCAAGGAATGTGTGCAAGTCTAAATGCCACTACTTTTTTCTCTTATGTAATAAATAAAATTGTGTGCAACTTATATCCTATGCCACAATTTATGAATATTCAAACAGTTTAAGCTTGGCTATTTCATCTTTCAATTTCATGTTTTAGAGATAGAGAATAAAATCTGACCAAACTGTTTAATATTGGCAGATAAGTAGATAGGTAGAGTAAATAAAAGGAGCTCAATAGCTTAATCTGAGCCCTTGGATGTAATAAGGTTAGACTTAGATAGATTTGTACATGTCAAATAAAAGAAAGTGTGATAAGGGTTTGCCAGTAAAAGTGCACCCTAATAAAGAAGAAAAAATGGCAGAGTAAAGTAGGTAGGGTAGGTAGATGATGTTGTAGAATTGCATCTGATGGACAATGACTCTAAATGTGTTAATATTTACTTTCATCACAAAGTGCAAAGGCAAACACTATACTGGAAGAAATTCAAAGCAAAGCAAAGTCAAATTTATTAACTTCCCTTCTCATCTTCCCCTAAAGATTTCACTAATTTCCCCTAAGTACTAAGGTATTTGAAAATTAGAGGGGCTCAAGGCATTTCCTTGACTTTTGGAGGGACCGGACTCTCGGCCCAATAATTGGAAAAGCCTAAGTACTTGAAGTCATTCTTCATAACATTCACTCATTTCTAAACATCTTTTCCTAAGTAAAATCCCATTTTACTTAGGAAAATTATGCATTATTTCATAAAAACCCTCAAAATCACATTTTATTCCAAGTCTAAGTGATGAAGTGATTATAATGCAATTTTCTTTTAAATCTTCACTTTCTTAGTTATATTAATGTATTTTGAGTTTACATTGTCCCCTTTTCATATTAACATTGGTTTTATGTATTAAATCCTTACAAAAATAACCTTCTCCTATTATATATAACTCCTTTTTATATAATATCCCCAAAAACCCATTAATAAATTTTAGCCAAAGTTATTTATTCCCACATGTTTAAATAAAAAACCCACTTTATGCCCCCTTTGGCTAAATATATCATAATATTAAATTCCGCCCCCTATGGTAATTAGATTAATCTGATTTAATTATCATATAATAAAAGTATATTGAAAAAATAATTAAAACATGTTTTATTACATGTTTTAATACAAAAATAATTCTTCCCCTATGTCTTTTAATCCCCCGACTCCCTTTCCCAAGGTTAAAACTATAAACCCTTTGTAAAATCCCCAATACCTCCCTTAACTACTAACCTTGGTTAAATCATTTCCCGATCACTTTCCTGCATTTTTATAAACAAATTGATTAATCCTCACGATTAATTAACTCCGCCAATCAGATTCCCCCCGATGAGATTAATTAACGTTTAATTGCATCGGGCCCTCCATATTAAATCCCCATCACTTCCATGTCCCCATCGCCATTCGATCAACCCATCTGAGATCAACGGTTATTAATGATATTGCTAGCCATCCGCGTCCGAACAATAACGCGCGATGGCCTGGTGGTTTTCAAACAGTGCCATGCCACGCGTCAATCATTCTATGGAATCGCTTGCCCTCCGCCCAAAACCACTTTTCCCCAAAAGCGGTGCGATGGAAACCGCTTACCGCTTGCCTCCCGTGACTCATCCTCCGTACCTGCTGACGTCATCCATTAAATAAATAAATAAAACCCCGTCACCCTTTGGAATTTGTGAATAAAACAATTTTGCCCACGTCATTTTCATTATTCTGTGAACGACCAAAGTCTCATGCAGAGAATTTCAAAAACAAACTGTCAAGCGCCATCAACTGTATTTTGCTGAAGACAATTGCATACTAGTAATCCAGAGTTCGTACGCCATAGCCTGTACCTGTTTAATCACTGTTCATCTCCCAAAAAACAGGTATTTACCCCAATTCCCATTAAAACTCTGTGAAATCCTAGCTTTTGTTTTAAATTCCACACGAAAGACAGAAACAGAGTTCAATTTGGTCTTGTTCAATCCCCAGAATTGTAAATTGCATTCCCAAAACTTGTAATTGTGTTTGTTCTTCACAAAAACCCGAAATTCATTTCTGAATCCACAAGAACCAGAAATGGAGGTTCTAGTGGCTCTGAACGTCGCACCTTTGAATGCCCCTCATAGAGATTTAGACTATCTGCCCCTAGCAGATAGATATTTTCAAATTAAAGACCTCGCTCTTAGTGCTAATCCTCTTCGAACCTTTTTCCGCTGCAGAGATAACTTTATAAACGGTTCTGATATTATTGGATTATGGGAATCCAATCTCCCCATGTATCTTCTCCCCTCAGTCCATATTTTTCCTGAGTTAATTCATTATTGCCATGCAAACTATGACCCCAATCAAAGAGCAGTTTTGTCCCTGAGTCAGAACATCCTTTTCCCAATCACTACTCAGTCGATAAATGAAATGTTGCAATTTCAACCTGGTCAAGCCCTCACTCCCCTGTCCATGGGAGAATTACTTGAAAATTCTACCAATTTGTCCCATTAAGAGTTAAATCGCATTTGTCAAACCTTCATGTTACCAGAGCATCAGCCCAAAGGCCCTCCCCCCTATGGTTATACTTTTTTCACTGATGTGGGCAGGCTTATTCTGAATATGATATCCTTTATCATGGGTTTCAATACTAGTGACTATGTTGATCAATTAACCCTAGTATTGTTGTCTATATTTACCCCTGGACAGTCCCCTGCTGTCAAGTATGATTTTGCATCCTACATTGCTGATAAAATCCATGATCAGTTCATGAGATTTGAGAATGAAAAAGTGTTCAAATATTCTTCTGTTATATATCATCTCATGATTTATTACCAATCAGAAAGTTTTCCTTTCCATGTTCAGAAACTTGATGCCAAAGGAAATCCTAGGTCTGTGATATTTTGGTCTACCATCACCCATAATTCCTCTGATTCTCCTTACTCCTATAATGAGTTTATTGACCTATTTGTACACCCTGCAACCACTTTGTTAACAGGAGTTTCCCCTCCTAGAGTCAATAATGAAATCAAGAAAATTCTACAGCTCTCAAAACAATATAGGGTAGGTGACTGGTACTTGTATCAAAATCACAATGAGATCAGAATATATGGATGTGAATTGTGCCCATTCAAGTTGCCCAAATATGTCCCCATGAGACTCTTTGCACTAGAGTATTTCAGGCAGATGATTAACTCATATATAGTTCATTTCTGCAATGCAAAGAAAAAGGCTCAACTCAGGATCAAAAGTCAATTAGGTCCCTTTGTTTGTAACTCTAGAGATGCTGGAAAGGAAGCAGAAAGAATCTTAGAAGAATATCTCAAATTACAAAAAAAAAATTACTGGGTGCCTTATGACCCAAATAGCTTTATCTATGATAGAAGAATGAAAAATAAACTATCACCATACATTCATCACAAAATTCCAGAAATTGAACAATATGCCAATATGGATGAATGGATGGAAGGAACATTGGTAGAATAGGATAGTGAGCAGGTCAATGTTGAAAATGTAATGAAAGACCTTGAGAAAATACTTGACCTAGACTCTTTTATACAAGTGCAGATACCAAGTATTGGTCCTTCTTTTGCAGGGACTTCTCAACAAAATTTATAGGAGATCAGTGCATTGGCCACAGTACAATCTAAAGGAAAAGAAAAGGAGCCTGACATACAAGTATTTGAAAAATTCACAATGACAGAGCAACCTGAGACTTCTAAAGAATAGGGTCAAGTACAAATTCCTCCTATTCAAATCAATGAGCCAGAAATTTCAATTTTACAAACTCCTATCAATATAGAAAAAGGCAAGAAGAGAGACGCTGAAGTTGCTACCCCTGTTGGTGGATCTTCAGAACAGCCTCATGCTAAAAGACAAAAATTAAATCCTCTTCCAGAAGTAGATTTTGTTCAAGAAATTCCTGATAGCCAGAGAGAAGATTTGGATAGTCAACAAACAGGTACAGTCAGTGGGGCATCCACTACTTTACAGAGAAAAGAGCTGCAAAAGCAACAGAGTGTTGAAATATCTTCTTTCAAACCACCAATTAAAGATGCAGGAGATATAAAGAAAACCTTTATCAATATAAAAGCCAGGAATGATCCACTAAGACTCCAGGTTTACAATCAGTATTTGAAGATGGCTCCTAAGAATCAAGAAAGATTGATGTCAGCTTATGACATTTAGCAAGGCAAAATGATAATGAGTCACTTCAAACCAAAAGTGCAGCAGCCTCAAACAACTGCAGATTATATTAGAACAAATTTTGAAGTCTTAGCAAAGGATATTCATCCTTTAGATCAGATTGAGTTACATAAGAAAACTGGTGAAATGATCTATTCTACTCTGACCGATAAAGCAATGGAAACTCAGAAGTTGCAGGATTCTTTGGAGAACACTAATGCATAATTGCAGCTTGAAAAAGCCTCTTCTCAGGCCAAAGACAATAGGATAAAGACATTGGAGAAAATAATCATTGGATTGGGTCACAATCCTAAAGATGTCAAAGGTATAGAGGCCCTAATCAAGAAAAAAGATGATGATATTGCAGCTTTGAGAAAGAAGTTGAAATTGCCAGCTTCAAGACATCCACAAACTGAAGAGATGATAAAGAAAAATTCTGAAGAAGAAATGATGGACTTGCTTTTGAAACTGAATGAGCAACTAAATGAAACAGAAAAAGAGCTTGAACAAGCATTAAAGAACAAGCAGTCTACTATTCCAGCATCAACAACAGAGGCAATTACAAGTACAGGTACATCCACAACAGGTCAGCCAACAAAGCTATCACAGGTAAATACTTCCAATTTGAGTTCTGAAGAATTAATAAAGTCAATGAATGAATTGAAACTTCAAGTAACAGAACTCCAGCACACAAAGTTACAGCTTATTAATTTAGAACAAAGATATGATCTCTCAAAAATGAGTGTTGCTAATAAAACAAGAGAGGTCAAAAGATTAGAAAAATTGGTTAAAGCATTGGAAAAGGATCTCACATTGGAGAAACCTTTAAAGGAAATAAATGAAATTCTTTGGGACAACATTATCCAATCAATAAAGGATGTCTGGTCTTCAATTCAGATTATGTATGAACAGAATGATTTAGTCAAATTGGCTATAGAATAAGTTCAAAGTATAAGAGAAGAATTGGGAAATAGGCCTGAGGAAGCCAATCAACTCATACAGTTTCTAAACACTCAAACCAGACACCAACTTGCAGAACTTGGTATTCAGGACAGGACCGGAACAATTTTGGAAATAAAAAGAGTTTTTACTAAGAGAACCCTTATGCAGAATCTAGAACGAAGGTGCTCAGATATGCAACAAGAAATCATTGCCTTCAGAGAAAGATTTGATATTTTGTTGAAAAAAGGATTGCTCAGTCCTATAGTTTCAGAGGATAAACTAATGGACCTTGAAAGCTATGTTGAAAATTGGACAAGTATGCTGAAAATCAGGCTAATTCTTCAACCAGTACATCAGAAGCAGCATTGCCAACAGGAAAAAATCTTCATGACAGATTGGAAAATTTATTTTATCTTGAGCATGAAGTAAAGCATTTGTTTCCAATTCAGCCTACCTTTTTCAGATATACTGAGGCTGATGAAACATTGAGAAAACTTCAACGGACTAGAATACCAGAAGATAAATGGTGGGAAGAACTGTTGGAACTTTTGTAAAATTTATCCTTATATGAAATTTTTCCTATTTACTACAGTATACCATGATAAAAAGGATAAACAAAGGTCAAAGTGTATCAGTGAAAACAAAGAGTATCAGTAAATCAAGGCAGTCAAAACAGAATTACTGAGGATGACAGCAACGAACCAAAACATAGGACCTGCCTCCAGCACATTCTCAAAAGAAGGAAACAGCACAACATCAGTTACTTTTTATCTTATCTACGAGACCATTTGTCTCTATTTTTATTGTAACTTATTCATGAGTCACCCTAGATTATATCTCAATTTGTTATGAGATATTTTTGATAATTTTTTTTATAAATACTCCCTCAATTAGAGTATTGAGGGTGGATTCTTATACTTTGTTGTAATATTGAATTTTTCGGAATAAAGAGCTGTTGGAGAAATTTTTTGTGGCTTGCTGGATGATGAATTGATGCGAAAGACTTTTTACAGGATTCATGTGTCAAACTACGGATCAATAAGTCATCTTTCTCTTGTGTTTTAAAGTATTTATATATGTTTATCATATCACTGTGTTTTCATTTCTGAATAGCTAATGAAAAATAGTAAATAAGAAAGTGCTTAAGTGTAATCTGATTTTAATCATCGTTATTCTAAATGTTTTCTTCTAAACTGGTTTTAAACAGTGAATTCTTAATTGCTCCTGTTTTACTAGTTTAAGCATTTTGATTATTTAGTAAAGAATACTTGAATGCTCTTTATTGATAATCACTCAATTTCCCTCTTTGAATGTGTTGAAATATTCTTAATTTCCTTTCATCCATTTTAATTCCATCTCATTCGCTTTAAAGATCTAAAATTGTTCTCTGTTTGATTATCTTGCCCTGTAAAACCATCTTTTGTTTAGAAACTTAATCCATTGAAGCCATCTTTTTTACTCCATAGCCCAATGGCCTGAATTACTTCAATCTTGCCCTCAGCTATCGAATTCCACCACCTAAATTCAATCAAAACCCTTGAACTTTATAACTAGCCTAATATTTTTCAAAACAAAGCTAAATTTTAAAGAGAGATCCCTCTCTGGGTACAGATTGGCTAGATTCTGTACCTAAAAGATTGGTTTGTGGTTACCTCGGACCTCTTTCCTCTTCTCTACAACTTCAAGGAAAATCTGAGTGATAACATAGTTAGTGTTAGACTCCTATACCAATAGGTGTCATATTTCATGATTGACTTGATGGGCTATGTAATATGTTCATACATTTTTTTGTTGCAAAGGTTTTCCATATTATCAAAAAATAAAAATAAAAATAAAAATGTAAAGAGGGTATACCCTAAAAGAAAAATCAAAGGGTAAAAAGAATAAAAATGGCCAAAAAAGTAAAAGAAAATGAACCCCACCAAAAGAAAGGCCAAGGAAAGTGTGCAAGTCTAAATGCCATTACTTTTTGCTCTTATGTAATAAATAAAATTGTGTGCAACTTGTATCCTATGCCACAATTTATGAATAGTCAAACAGTTTAAGCTTGGCTATTTCATCTTTCAATTTCATGTTTTAGAGATAGAGAATAAAATCTAACCAAACTGTTTAATCTTGGTAGATAAGTAGATAGGTAGAGTAAATAAAAGGAGCTCAATAGCTTAATCTGAGCCCTTGGATGTAATAAGGTTAGACTTAGATAGATTTCTACATGTAAAAGAAAAGAAAGTGTGATAAGGGTTTGCCAGTCTAAGTGCATCCTAATAAAGAAAAAAAAATGGTAGAGTAAAGTAGGTAGGGTAGGTAGATGATGTTGCAGAATTGCATGTGATGGACAATGACTCTAAATGTGTTAATATTTACTTTCATCACAAAGTGCAAAGGCAGACATTTAAGAGGGGGAACTAATACAACGTTAAAAAGAAAACCAGAGCACACATCTACAAATTACCTCCTTAGCTACTGTCACACCATCATTAACTATTTTCGTAGAACCATGCTTGCTCTCCAAGACAACATTTTTCCCTTCGCCCCAAGGGTGACTCCAACAAGATCAGCAAGTTTGTTCACACCGCCTGCAAGACAAATTGACAATGCTTTCAGTAATTGTGCAATTGAATGCCAAACCATATGCCAAAACAACCCTCCATGAAAAATTAAAATAACACATTAAAATCGAATATAAGTGGACAAGGAAAGATCCACCGTAGTGAAGTTTCACGTGCAGGTGACCTTCCTTTAAACATAATTTTTTCTCTGACTTGCAATTTTTTTGTCACTGAGCCATCCTTGTTGAAGTACAAATCCTTTTCCATAGCTCTTGTATTAACTACCTTCTCTCTATCACGTAATCTCAGAGTCCCTCTTCTGCTTGAGCGATTAAAGGAAATGGGTGAAAAAACTGAAAGAGAAGACAATTGTCTGCCATAATTACCAAACATTGCACCCAACTTCTTCCCCTTTCCATTGTTACCCAATGAGGTAGATGTGGCAATTGTTGTCATATTTCCTAAAGCAGAGGCCATATTCTCTTATGTTGAATATAGAATTACAAGATCCTCATATTAGTATGAACCTTAAAAAACATGACTCCCATTGCTAAAAACCACTTTTAAGTTGTAACAGGCAAACTAAATAACTATCGCAACTTTTGGCAACTTCTGGAGCATTAAGAGAGAAACAACCAAAGAGAAATACAACCACAATCCTCATTTTAATGAGACCGGATTATATATTTTCATTAAGATAATAGAAATAAATCACGACTATATTAAGGCCAGCACAAAACAATCTTTAACCAGTGTCTCTCGCGGCCTTCAGGTTGCCATGCTAGAGGTTGCATATTTTTAATTTAAATTCTTGACCTCTCGTGCCCATCTATGAATGCATCCAATGGGATATCTACATCAAATGCTCCTTTATATCCCCAAAAACAAATTCCCTACTACAAGAGCACCAGTATTGATGGATCACCCCACACCATCCAACCCACTAGAAATGGTGAAAAAGGAAACCCAAGAAACCTTCTGAAATATCTCAAGATGACTATATGGGTGGTTCTTATGAATCAACCAACCATTCAGAAGATGCTCATCAATCCAAACCATGAGTATTATGTGACAATATTCAAGCAGGCACTGAATCGGATTTCTGAAGCTATGTTAGAGAAACCCTAAACTCTCACTGAAAATAGGTGAAATGTGGCACCACTCAGGGATTGACATGTGCCAATTGGTACAAGTGGTAGACAATTGGCATGCTCAAACAATGAGGTGATGCAGGAATGACACGAGGGAGAAAATATCAGAAAAGCCCCAAATCTGGAGAACTAAAGCTCATCACCAACCTGAGATTGACAACTTTACATGATGTAACCTATGAAATCGTAATGGAGAAATCATAGTAACAATAAAGTAACCTATGTAACAATAAAGTCGGATTCATCCTGGGAGTGGTAATGGGAGAAATCATAGTGAACAACAGGAAACATGCAGAGTTGCTTACAATCAAATACATGAAAAAACACATACAAAAAACCTAGATAATAATCATGAACAAGCTTAATATTGAATTATGAACTGTAAAGGAACTTACAAAATGTGACATTACGAACCCGGTCAAGCGCACAAGCAAAAATATCCTGGACATGACCCTGGTTGACAAGTTGTATTGCTCATGATGCAAGAGGATTTGTACCTGCACTGCCAAGTCAATCAAAATCCATCATTATCTATACAATAAATACAAGTAATTGATGTAGTATTTTTACTCTAAGATGCATTCTTATGATAATGTTAGAACATATGTTGAAAATGTCAAAACATACCCGAATAAGCTCCTCTTCGTTTCAAGAACAATTTATTGGAGTCGCATGAACTTGGAACAAGCCTCCCACGATCTGAAAGAGTAGCAACTAAGTCAACAGTGACTTTTTTGTTGCTACGCTGGATCGAGGGAGGTTTGATCCAAGATTAAATCGCTCCAATAAATTATTCTCTACTAAACAGGGCCAACCACGTGAAGGTGGAAGCTCTTATGGCCCCTCCCCCCCCCTCACATCACTCTCAATTCCCCAATACCCAATCTATATTTCATTTTTTACTTTCATGAGCATAAAAAAAAAAATCAATAACTAATAAAAAAACAATTCAACAAAAAGTACGCAAGGAAACATTGCAATTAATGCTTGACATAAAAATAGTATGATAAATGAGTTTTTTATATAACGCAAAAAATGTTCCAAGTATGGTAATGTTTGTCTTATAATAATACAATATTTTATATTATCAAATTTTCTTTTTCTTCTTCCTATTTCTAAAGCTCCTAATTACATCATCAATATCATCGTGCTCTGCTCCTGTTTCGTGCCTTTCGACCCGCACTGCTGACCTAGTTGCGTAGTCACGATGTCTGGTCTCATCCAGTGACGGGGCATCGCCTACAAAAGCAGATAATATTAAATTTTAATTGTCAGTTTTTAAATATCATTGAACTAGTTCGGTAATATTAATAAAAAAAATTGCAATGAGATTATTTACCTGGTGCACCAGTTGTCGCCGCTGACCTAGTTGCGTAGTCACGATGTCTCGTCTCATCCAGTGACGGGGCATCGCCTACAAAAACAGATAATATTAAATTTTTTAATTGTCAGTTTTTAAATATCATTGAACTAGTTCGGTAATATTAATAAAAAAAAATGCAATGAGATTATTTACCTGGTGCACCAGTTGTCGCCGCTGACCTAGTTGCGTTGTCACGATGTCTGGTCTCATCCAGTGACGGGGCATCGCCTACAAAAACAGATAATATTAAATTTTAATTGTGAGTTTTTAAATATCATTGAACTAGTTCGGTAATATTAATAAAAAAAATTGCAATGAGATTATTTACCTGGTGCACCAGTTGTCGCCGTTGGGACTGTTGCCCTGTCTTCCTCTCTGGTGGTAAGATCCTCAAGGGAAACATTCTCTGTCATTTAAACAAAAAACGTTATAAGGACAACCATCAAGGTATAATTAGAAAAATTATAAGTGGAAATTAATTACCGTCACGGCCCTCACTGATAGCAGCATTGTCGGCCTGGTCCCCACTACAATGATCAGGTTGCACGAGAGGATCATCTACATCTGGCTCTAAAACTAGGTTATTTGCCTCGTCGGTAGTGCTGCTCCCCTGATTTAAACAAAGTTGTTAGACATTAAATTTATGGACGAAAACAAACATATTGAAAGGTTAATTTTTTACCTTATCAGGCATTCTGGATCTTGGGACCTGCCCCAAGCTTCTGCGACGTTCAACTACGGCTTGATAGCCGAAATGGAAAGCGATATTTTTATCTTCCTCTATAGTTTCTGTTCTGAATTCATCACCCTACATTACATATTATTGTGTATTTTAATCATATTTCATAGGATTACAAAAACGTTGGAAGGCGATGCAATTAATTATAAGATGTTTAGCTACTTAATTACAATTCTTGCGGCTAATTTCAAGTAGCCGCCCTAGCCTAGCTTGTGATGGCCCTTTTTTTCAATCCTAGCTTTGGTTTCCTTTGAGGTGTCAGACAACGTAGCATCAAAAGATTAAAGTCAGATATGACGTAGCACACTTTTATTTTAGACATAGAGAAAATTAAAGCTATTGAATTAAAGTTGTAATTTACCTTGCGGGTCCAGTTGGCATTTTTCCTTCTTTCTTTGCCCTTTTCTCTTTTCCGTCATGGATGAGTGCTCTCCACTCACTCTCTGAAACTGCGAGAGGACGCTCATATCTAGGGTTAAATTGCAATTGCGTCCTATAGGTTTCCCTGGTATATTTCAAATATTTGCCGGCTACCTGAGCCACCGCTTTTCTATCAAATGTGCCGACCCCAAAAAGGGCTTCTAGATAATCTAGAAGTTCTTTTTTCAGGTTGGAATTCTGGGAATTCCACCCTATACGTATGGTTGGGCCAAAAATTACCAACGCATGGCTCTCCAAAAACCTGTAGAACTCATTGTTTCCTACACAGGAAAAAAAAGATATTATCATTAATTTAAAAATAAAAATCATGATAAATATGTTTTAGATAAAGTACATGAAATAGTTAAAATATTAAAATTTACCTGGTATTTGTACGTGCTTTATAGGGACACCTTCATCGTTCACCAACAACGTGCCATTAATGGTCCTTATGGAGCTGACACGTGTAGCTCCAAGAAACACAATAATGTAGTTGGCCATGTCAGCCTCATCATTGCCAACACGTTTAGCGGTTGGCTAGGTGTCTGCTTGGGCAGGGTGTGTTTCTTGGCTGGCACCTAAAGGAGTAGAAGGTGTAGGAGAGGGTTACTAGGAAATATCTTGCCCTTGTGTCCCACTACCACCAACACCGGGTTCAGAAAGTGCCAGAAAACGCTACATACAAAAGAACTTTTTGTTAGTTTAGTCAATGTAAAAATTAAAAATCAAACTATCACAATTCATCTCATGTAGAACAAAAAAAATATCCTTTTGAATTTTTATTATTACCTGATATTTTTCTAGCTGGCTCATAATTTTTTTTATCCTCTCTTCTGTTTCAGGTGTTTGAGGCACATCTATCAAAGTATTAAATTCCGACCTTGCATCTCGTGCCTTTTTTCGCAACAAGAAAACTGGAGATAGGGATGAAGAAAGCTCTTCCTCGATGAGGGAATCATCAGGCATACCATGGCTAGGTGTCTACATATTTGAACAAAATTGATATTATTTCAATTATGTAAATAACTAAAATACCTGAAGATAGAGAAATGTTGGCACTTTACATGTTCTTCTACTGGCCTCTTTCTGCGATCATCCCGTATCGGGGTTGTTGATGTACTGCCATCATCAGTCTGCCACATTGCAATAAAATTATAAATGTAAAAACTTGAAAACAATATCTAACTTGAAAACACAAAATTAAAACTGAAATAATTTCTAATAAGACACCGGAAGATAGATTTAGAGTTTCAAATATGCCTTGCATTGAATTCAGTCCTGGAAACATGTCATTGCACATTAAGGCACCCAAACAAGAGACGAGTTGACAATGAAGACCTTATTGAATATATTGTTGGAGAAACTTCTAGTAAACTTGTTTTGAAGACCTTGAGGACATTTTTGGAGCAACATTGTTGAAGCTGATGGTATAGCATTGTTGGAGACGATCTTGAAGCGCCTTGAAGTGAAGCTTTTGGAGCAACTATTGAAAAATCCTTAGAGCATTTAAGTAAGGCACTTTCTATCTTCCATCATCTTTTTCCTTTCAATATCCTTTAAACAATTTTGTTGATATTTAATGTTTGAAATCACGTTATAATTCCTTGATTATATGTGTTTGGGGACTTTCCCTTTGAAATTACCCAAAAATGCCCTGGCAATTTTATCTTCAGGATGCATGTCTGACCCTATTGTTCAATATTTTGATTGATAGTAGTAAACATAGAGAGTTAGGGGGCTCTTGACTTGGTTTGGTTGGGCCATTAGATCCCTAACAGCTACTAGGGAGAACCCCCCTTGAGTTGGAGGAGAGCTAGCCCAAAGTGAAAAGAGGTTGGTGAGGTGACAATGGGGCTATTGAATTACACATGGTATCACACTTTATCTTTAGGACTTTATCTTGAGAAGTGCGAGATTTTGCTATGTCAATTCTCAAATTGTTTACAACACTATTGTTAGGAACTAATAAGAAGTGATGTTGAGGGGTTTTTGGGTATAAGAAAAAATACCATTTAAAAAATAGGGTTCTCAGTCATTAGCATTCCTTCACCTGGGCCTAGGGGCACACTAGAATAATTTCACACTAAACCATGCAAACTTAAAAGTAAATTAACAGATCCATAAAGTAATAATAATCATAATTCCTAATTTCCTATTGTATGATATGATGCAAATTATTCAAACATGAATCAATGAAGACATGCAATGTCTGAATTTCAAGATTGATGAACCAATACAAGAAGTTAGAAACTACAACTTTGATTCAATACTCTGTGTCCTAACTCCAGGAAGGAATCTAGTTTGTAGTACATAACATGCATCGTGTATTATCAATTCTTAATTGACAACAACTAAAGGACATCTACCTCATCAATTCCTTCCCATTTTGTGTTTTTATGTTATATTCCTTATAAAAGTGTCAAATTTCTCTCAAAGTAAGCAACCACTGAATAAAATAAAAAAATAGTTGAGATATGATTGAGAAATGGTCATTTATTTCTTGAAAGGATCTTCACGATTTCTTTGGTTGTTTTTCATCTCAAGAAACAAGAAATGACCTAAGAAACTATCGTGATGTAATATAAGAAACAACACGGTGAAATGGCCATTCTCAAAGCCAAATGATGTCCATTGATGAAATGGCCTTTATTTGGTTCCTGTTTTGTAGGAGTTTCGGGTAGAAATGGAACTTTGTTGTACCATTTCCAGTAGTAAAAAGGGAAAACCTTCTTTTTCCATGGGAAATAATTTACCTTTCTTTTTTCAAGATAATCTAAATCACAAAAAATATGAACTATACTGCACACATTCTTGGATAATGTGAAAGTGGAAAAGGAATACCCTACACAAGTGATTCACACATGTACATTTGAACACTAATATATTTTTGTAGTTGAAATGCAATGATTGTTTTCATTTAAATTTAGGGTTTTTAAAGCAGGGAGAAATAATGGCTGCCAAATTAATAAGCATTTCTTTGGGAAAAATTTAAATCTTGTATTGGGTGATGAAGATAATAGAGGGTATTGAATCTTGATTCTTGTCATCTAGAGAGAACCCTACAGCATAACACAATCCATTGGAATTGACCAAAAAAACCCAAATAGAGTCAACCCTACTATAGGAGGAAGGGCCTGCAGTAAGAACTTACCATTTTGAAAGAGATGAGGGCGAATGCTATTCTGCAAGAGCTGAGGGCGAACGCTGAGGGCGAATGTAGGGCGAATGTTGCTCTGCAAGAGCTGAGGGCGAATTTTGTTCTGCAAGAGATCAGGGCGAATGCTGTTCTGCAAGAGCTCAGGGCGAATGTTGAGGGCGAATGCTGTTCTGCAAGAGCTCAGGGCGAATGCTGAGGGCGAATGCTGAGAGCGAATGCTGGGGGCGAATGCTATTCTGCAAGAGTTGAGGGCGAATGTTGAGGGAAAATGCTATTCTGCAAGAGCTGAGGGAAAATGCTAAGGGCGAACACTAATAGATTTTTGTAGTTGAAATGCAATGCTTGTTTTCATTTAAATGTAGGGTTTTTAAAGTAGGGAGAAATAATGGCTGCCAAATTAATAATCATTTCTTTGGGAAAAATTTAAATCTTGTATTGGGTGATGAAGATAATAGAGGGTATTGAATCTTGATTCTTGACATCTAGAGAGAACCCTACAGCCTAACACAATCCAATGGAATTGACCAAAAAAACCCAAATAGAGTCAACCCTACTATAGGAGGAAGGGCCCGCAGTAAGAACTTACCATTTTGCAAGAGCTGAGGGCGAATGTTGTTCTGCAAGAGCTGAGGGTCAACGCTGAGGGAAAATGCAGGGCAAATGCTATTTTGCAAGAGCTCAGGGCGAGTGCTGAGGGCGAATGCTGTTCTACAAGAGCTTAGGGTGAATGCTATTCTGCAAGAGCTCAGGGCAAATGCTGAGGGCGAATGTTGTTCTGCAAGAGCTGCGGGCGAATGCTGAGGGCGAATGCTTTTCTTCAAGAGTTGAGGGCGAATGCTGAGGGAAAATGCTATTCTGCAAGAGCTGAGGGCAAATGCTGAGGGCGAATGCTGTTCTCCAAGAGCGGAGGGCGAATGCGCGCATGATATCAGACGTTAATGTAGCTATTGCGATGGATATAAGTTTCGTTTTTTTAATAAAATCATTTTTATGTAGCGCGCATATAAGTTTCGTATTTTTATGTAGCGCGCATATAAGTGTCGTTATACCGACAATGGAAAAAGCGTCTCTATTGCGATGGATGCCTCCAAACGTCCCAATTGCGACACTTAGGCATTGTGTCGCACTTGCGACGTTTGGAGGCAGCTGTCGCAATAGCGACGCTTTGGGGCATAGTGTCGAAATTGCGACGTCTTCCTCCAAACGTCGCAATTGCGATACTTTGTATAAGTGTCAGTATTGCGACACTTTTCTATAAACGTCGGTATAGTGACGGTTTCGGGCGGGATTGAAAAAATTTGGGGAAATTTCCGACAATTGGTCAAAAGTGTCGGAACCAAGTGTCAGAATTTTCCCCAAATGTAGTAGTGTAACGCTCGATGGGGAGGCGGTTTTGAAATAGTGATGGTGCCACGTGTCGGGCAGTGAGTGGAATCGTTCCGAAATGGAAAATACCACCCGCCTCCAAAGGCGGTGCGATGGAAACTGACAGATTTTGAATAGTACGTAGTTGCGGGGACCACTGGGCGGGGGAAATGCTGACTGTTGGTCTGTTGGAAAACGGACGGTGGATGCGTGATCGAGGTGGCAAACGGAGTGAACGGTGGACGTTGTGGGGACGCGACAACCATCCGATCTATACAGATCGACGGTTTAAAAAACACCTGATATGGATTCTTCGATAAGCGCCTTCTGCCTTGGCGCCCAGGTCACATGGTGGAACGGTTTTAGGGGGCTATCCGAAGGGGGCTAGGACCCATATATGTACAAATGTGGGTTTTGGCTCATTTTTAATGCATTTTGAGGGTAGGAAAAGGCAACGATAGAGGAAACAAGGGTTTTTAAACCAAACAAAGTGTATTTGGAAGGTTTAAAGGGGATTTAGGATGGTTTAGGAGGACTAGGGGAGGGATTTGGGGGTAATAAGGAGAACTTTGACAAAGGGAAAATGGGTTGAAATGGGACATTCTGCAGGGATACAAGGGGCAAATTAAAGCCTTTTGGAGCACAATTTTTGTAATCAGAGAGGCGTAATAATGGGAATCAACAGAGGGGATTTATCAAAGGGAAGGGCACAAGAGACTTCAAGGATGATGTGTTTTTAGAAGAAATGCATTCCTTGAAGGCTCAGAAACATTTTAGCCCCCTGTTTTCTTGTCAAAAATCTATAGGGGGGCTAACAGTGGCTCCACATGGGGATGGCTTCTTCTTGAAGGAGTCAAGAATTCAGAGAATAGATCTTTGGAGTAGGCCAGATGCCTCGTACCTTGAGCCATATTTCTTCCTTGATTTTCAACTACCACAAATATGATAGATCAGCAGAAACATTCCCAAACAATCTACCTACCCATCCTACAATCCTAGCATTTTTCTTCTAGGGTGCATTTGAACTAGCAGACCCTTTACATCATTAATTTTTTACAAGTAGGAAAATAAACCTATTCTACTTCAACCCTTATCACTCCACGAGACCAGATTATATTGTTGGTCTCATATGTTTCTCTACCTACTCTAATATATGTTGGGATTAAACTGTTCAGCAGATTTCTTCTCTACATTCTACAACAGAAATTGAAAAATAGCCAAGTCAGGATTAGACTGTCTGACTTGCTGGACTTTGTAGAAATTAAAAACAACTGACTAAATGCTCATATACTTAGCTTTATTGAGATTTTCCTACCTAACCTACTCTAACTGGAAATCTCTGATGCTCCAGGTGATACAATAATGCCAATGCAGCCAGTCAAGCAATAGCAAAAAAGGGAAAAATAACTGACTGCTCATCAGAGATAACCATAGGATGCTCTGCATGCAGATCTTCAAAACTGAGGCCACCATCAGTGGTGGCCAATTCTGATGTATTTGGCTCTTGCAAAATATTAATGCTTGAGGGGCTGAGCCAATGAGGGCCTCCGTGTATTCTTCCATAGGATCAACAAAAACATTATGAAAACATTTTTCTTCAAAGCCTCTCATGACTGGTAGGTTCTCTGCATCCTGGGCAGTTTCAATCATTGAATCTGCAATGTGGCCTCTGTAATCACACTCCTCCTTTTCCTGGTTGGGATTATTTGGCAGATGAGCATAAACCAGGAATACCTCTTCTTCCTCTAGATCAAGACAAATATGTTTGTGGGAAAGAAGATCTCGCTCATCTTCACTACAACCTGAGCTAGAGGGCTCATTATATTTGACAGTGTTGCCCTCTAGTAACACAGGCTGGTTCTGCTGAAATGGACTGAACTCTGTGAAAAAATAAACATATTCTTGAGCGGGGGCTTCTTTGATTACCTTAATCCTTTCGGGAGAAGGCTCTGGATATTCATTCCGCTCAAGATTTTCTTCATCTCTTTCCTCCTTGTCCTCTGCGCTGAATAGCTACTAGCTTTCGTCCTCTTGGAAAGTATAATTGATGTTTGGATATAAAGCAGAGAGAAGATTCAATGAATCTTCGCCTGCTATCATGATTTCAACGCTTTCTCCACCAGTATCATAGATGGCCTCCATTGGCTCATAATTTTCTTAGAGTTGATGGTCGTGATCTTCCTTCCATGAATTTACTGATGGTGGCTCTGCAAGCTCAGTTTCCCTTTGGAGGAAATCATCATCAGACAAATCATCATTAGATAAATCATAATTATAAGCAACGTCACCCATAAAATCTTCAGGACTCTCGGCAAGTCTTTCTTCAAAATAGTCTGCAAGTTCATTTTCTGATTCAAGTTCTGGTTCATCATACATGCTTCGCATGTGGCTTCTGTCTTGTAGTGATCCGGTTTGTCTTTCTTGAGGACAAGGAGCAAGTCTTTTCCAATCATCATTTCTGGTTTCAGCCTCATATTCTTCCTCTTCTGTGTTCAGCAGGGTATTGGCAGTCTCTGTCAATATTTACAGCTTGCTTTCTAAAGAGATCTGCCTTATTTTCTCTGCTCGATCTTTCTTTGCAGCTTTTAACCTTTCCTCCCTGCAATTTATGTTGAATTTGACAGTAATTTCTACGCTCTACATTTCCTCCAGGCTCGAAGGCTCTCTTTCTCTTATATGGAATTCCACCTCGGGGTCAAAAGAACTCAGATAGTGCACTAGGGCCCATCCTAGAGGTGGTTTTATATCAGAAGGTATTGCATGATATACCTTGTTGAACCTAGCTAAAAATTCTCTTACTGTCTCACCTAGCTGCCTTTTCAAATTTTTATACTCTTTTAGGATGAGGAGAGCACTTTTTGGGGCTGCCCACTTATCAAGGAAAACTTGAGAAAATTGATGAAAGCTGAAAATTCTTGCCGCTGGAAGGCCTTTGAACCAAATCTTAACATTTCCTTGTAATGAAAAGGGAAACATTCTAATGCACACATAATCCTCTTCTATTTCATACAATTCAAGTAAATCCTCAAGGTTTTGAACATGTTCTTCAGTAGTGGCCCTTTTATTTTCTCCATCAAAAAGAGGCAGCTGGTTTATAAGTTCTGAAGGAAGGGGTCGAAAGATAAGAGGTAAAACCAAAGGCTTATATCTTTCTATGACCTTTGTAGGTGTAGGTGGTATAACAATGGGCTCATGGCTGCTTGAAGCTTCTTCAGGAGTGGGAGATACAACATGAGCCTCTTGTTCCACCAGGTTCTTCACAGGAGTATAGGTCTGTTCATGGTTTGAAGGCTGAGGCTTGAGATCTTTCCCATATTCAATGTGGGTCTCATCTTTGTACATTTGATCAGGATTAAATTAGGAAATAACATAGTGGTATAAAAAAACAATGAATTATTTAAACCAAATCCAACCCATGTGTTCTACCCTTATATGAGGCCTGGCCAAATTTCAGGTTCTTCCTCCAGTGGAGTCTTTGAGAGTTATGGAGTGTGGAGTCGCCAGGTGGATGTATATGAATGTCTGAAGCAGGATGTTGTCCACCATCAGCAATGAGATACCAATCTAACCAGAGATTCTGGGTCTTTTGAGTTCCTAAGAGTATGTAAGATAAATGCACTCAATCCCTAGTGGAGTCGCCATTATGTTGGGGTTCCCATGTTTTGGCCAGATTGGCAAGACCAAAAGATGAGACAACATCATAACCACTTTGGGGCCCTAGGATCTAGCCCTCCTGGACCCGGAGAGGGATATCTCTATGATAGGTCAAAGGTTTATGACTTGGAAGCTCAAAGATTAAGATATTAGGCTAGTTATAAGGCTCAGAGTTTGTTTGTTTGATTGTTTATTTGGTTGCTGGTAATCAGGAAATAAGGGTTCAATATGAGACAAGGCTGAGCAAAGATGATTTTAGGCAAAGGAGAGATATTCCAGGGAACATTCAAGACCATTGGGCAATGGAGTCAGGAAAGGTTTTACTTTCTATTCAATGTGTAGGCTTTCAGTTGGGCTAGTAATCTAAAACGTTGGATCTTAAAGATGATTGAGTGGTATGGAATGGTAAGGGAGGAGGAAACAATAAAGATTTAGAACACAAAGTTAAAGACTTGAAATCAGAGGGAGACTTTGAACTCTCAATGCTTCGGCCTCTAGCTTGAGGGATCTTAGAAAGTTTCAATCAAATGAAAAGGATCCTAGTGAGACAGAGACAGAGTTATAGACCTCCCAGTGTTCCCAATTCATTCAATTAAAACCTAACAAGAACATCTAAGAACAAATTCATTTAGTTCATACATCAGCTAGCAGGAAATGACATCCACTACACTGGTTAAATTAACTAAAATCAACTCTTAGATAACACATTTAGTAGAAAACATTAAAGGCAAGGAGAGCAGAAGCATAAGGTACCTAACAAGGGTAAATCCTATGCCAGATTTCTGATGCGAGCCAGTAGAAATGAAATGAAATGAAATAAAACACAAAGACAGAAAAACATCACCGCAACTTTAGATTAGGATCCAATGAAATGTGCTTGTCATATTAAGAAACAACACTAGTCAGGTAAAACATTACCAGTAGCTTGATATTCAGTCTGAAAACATCTTCCTCAGCCTATCTTACAACTTTACATAGACACTGTCTCAAAAGAAACAACTTGCAATTCTCTGATAACTGATCAACAACCTTTACAATGAGTTTATTCATGAATTTATAGCTCCTGTGGAGCAGAGACGGTAGGTGAAACACTAAATGAAGCATTAAACTTAGAAAAGAAAGAGGGCTGAAGCCCATTCTGTTTAAACCCTGTGCATTTATCTCTGGCACTCTTTGGGTGAAAGAGTGGTCTTCTCTAGGTTTCCATTCACTCTAGTATGTCTCTGATGTACTTTGGCTGCAGTACTCTGTAGTACTTCTGGTGAATAAACAAAAAGTAAATAAATGATGCTAGGGTCTGCCATACTATGAATCAAATTCTCTGATAGCATCAAAACTATTTCCAGGGCTAAATTTCCTTAGGGACACGAAAAAGAATGCGGACGTCATGGGCTCCTTGTCCTTTGATGGAAGAATGCTCTGCTGATGTCAAACCCTGCTATTATGGTTTTCTGTGCACTGGACCTTCTGAGTGATCCACGAGGTCTTCTAACTGGTACCTTTGCCCCTTAAACACTGGATTAAGGCTTAAGATCTTTAGCAATGTGCATTATACCCTTAAATCCCTCACTGATGCTCTTTTATGCTTCCACGTTTGCCTCTGACTGCGAAATATGTGTTTTAATAGATCTGGAGAAGTTTGACAGAGTTTTAACCCTGTCCCTTTGATGATAGTCATGTCAAAACACTTTCGCAGGCCCTTTTTCATTAATTTGGTCTCTGCACATGGTCTTTTCCTGCGTTCTCTATTACTGTGATAGAGACTATGAATTATGGGGGTTTATTTCCGCTCGAAACCCTGCAAAACATGAAAACTTGTTAAGAAAACATGCATGGGGAGGGTGGATGCAGCGGGGACAACGAAAATGGACGTGCAGCTAGTGAAATGGTGGAATAGTGCGGGATTACTGTGGAAAATGCAGTGGGAGGCTGGCATAATGGTGGCGCAGTGGGAAAATGCAGTTGGACGGTGGCGAGAACAGAAATTTTAATGTAAAACATTAAAATTTCACCTTTGAATGCATATATATACAGGGACGGGTGAGAAATACGATGAAACACATGGAAAGCATGACTTGGCGGGACCGGTCAATGGCGGGACATGCAATCGAATCTGGACCATCCGATCTCGGGAGGAGATCGACGGATGAAAATGCATCGGAGGGCAATGGATAGTGGGCCAGGGATACAGATGCCTTGGTTTAACTCCCATGCAACTTCACGGAGCGAGGACCGTTGGATGGACGATCGCAGATCGAACGGTGTATATGCATATCGCGCCAGGTCAAATGCCAAAAAATAACGTGTGATGGGGGGGCGGTTTTTAAATAGTGACGGTGCCACGCGTCACGCGGTGAGTGGAATCACTTTGAAATGGAAAATACCGCCCGCCCTCCAAAGGTGGTGCGATGGAAACCGACGGATTTTGAATAGTGCGCAGTTGCGGGGGCGGGGGAAATGCTGACCGTTGATCTGCGGGAAAACGGATGGTGGATGTGTGATCGGGGCGGCAAATGGAGTGAACGGTGGATGTTTTGGGGACGCAACGACCATCTGATATATGCATATCGATGGTTTAAAATGCACCCGATATGGATTCTGTGATAAGCGCCTTCCGCCTTGGTGCCTGGTCTTGGCGCCCGAGTCACATGGTGGAACGGTTTTAGGGGGCTAGCCGAAGGGGGCTAGGACCCATATATGTACAAATGTGGGTTTTGGCTCATTTTTAATGCATTTTGAGGGTAGGAAAAGGCAACGATAGAGGAAAAAAGGGTTTTTAAACCAAAAAAAGTGTATTTGGAAGGTTTAAAGGGCATTTACGATGGTTTAGGAGGACTAGGGGAGGGATTTGGGGGTAAAAAGGGGAACTTTGACAAAGGGAAAAAGGGTTGAAATGGGACATTTTGCAGGGATACAAGGGGAAAATTAAAGCCTTTTGGAGCACAATTTTTGTAATCAGAGAGGCTTAATAATGGGAATCAGCAGAGGGGAATTATCAAAGGGAAGGGCACAGGAGACTTCAAGGATGATGTGTTTTCAGAGGAAATGCATTCCTTGAAGGCTCAGAAACATTTTAGCCCCCTGTTTGCTTGTCAAAAATCTAAAGGGGGGCTAACATAGCCTACGCATCCAATGGTCTAAAAGCCATGGTTTGTAGACTCTTGGTCTACCCTTGGCTCGCTTACAATGTATTAGGGGCTTTGACCCGTCCCAAAACCCCTGTGCTACAATAAATATAATAAAAAATATACAAAATGGACCATATTCATAGCTTGCAGGAGACCCTGTTCCAACAGTCCCCCAACACAATCTTGTGACTCGTCCCGAGTCATTGTGGTGGTCGGGTCTCCACCTATGTGCGCAGTGCATTGATGGCTGCGACTAGTGGGGGCAACACTTCTAGACTCTGAGTAGCAGAGCTTTGTGAAATTTCCACGAGATTTTGTGATGTTGGTCCTTCTATCATGGTAGTGATGCTCTGTAGTGTCTCAATTAGTCGCTTAATAGCAACATCGACATCCTGTGATAGCTGGAGGGTTGCAGCAGTCCAAGGCTTCAAGCGTTGTCTGAGGACGTCCTTCTTATGTTGGAGTTCCTCTATATCATCTTGGAGGGATTTGCTGGTCCTTGGACGGGCTAGACGCTGTGCAGGGACCAAAGTGGGTAAGGTAGCCCCAATTTTCTCAAAAGCTTCCTCTTTCTGTCGCAATTCATGACTAATTTTTCAGAGGATCAGATCTTGCTGAAATTTGGTCCATCACTATAGGGTTGTCTCAAGCAACTGGGTGCCCTAAGAAATTTGTCCTATAATGGTGTCCGTAGCTGCGGTCACTAGCGCAACATGCTTGGCGCGTATCTCTAGGGGTGTTTCAGGTTGTAGTTTGGCTTGCAGGTCACTGATTTGCTGCTCCAGCTACGTCCTAATGACCTGCATTTCTATCCTGGACGCCTTCAATGCTGCAACAAATCCTTTAACTTTAGCCTAGGGCATGGCTGCAGCCGGGATATCTTTTGTAATCTTCATTCAGAGCTGGTGGATCACTGTTTCAAGCTCTTCCTACTACGAGATAGCGAGGAGCACTTCTGCATTCTGCTAGCGATGGTCTGCTCAGCCACACCAAGTTGTTGGTGGACTTTCTAGTCACGATGGTGGATCTCCTGGAACACAACGGTGTGGAGGCCCTGTAATGCCTCGTGGAGCACCTTGGCTAGATCCAATAGTATCCCTATACCTGCTTGGAGTGGGATTCCTACAAGGGAAATGCTAGGAAAAGAGCAGAGACAACTTGTTTCCATAGCTAGCGCTGCACTGTTGGTTGCCAAGGGAGTCTGTACCTAAGTTACGCTGGTCTGTAACATATCTTTCCTCAACTGGAGGGTGCGAAGCTCGGTCTTGATGGTGGTGATCGAAACCTTCTATTGTTCCTTTATGTCTGCCCACTTATCCTCTATAGCCAGTGTAACTACGTCCGTGATTTTCTCGAGGTCACTGTCAGTTAGTGTGACCATCGCATCATATTCCTTGCGTTGGGCACGCTTCTTCTTTCGAGACGCTTTTGCAGGCTTGCCTGGCCACTTATTACCCTGGGTGAAGGTGGTATCTTTCTCATTCAACCCTCTCATGCTCAAGTCTATCTGTGAACTGACCTGAGTCTCGGCCTCGGCGTCTATTTCAGCAGTCTGCGACGACTGTGCATCCTTTTCCGTAGCTGCATCCGAGCCCTTCTGGCTTAGTCCTGCAGCCTCCTTGGGGTTGACAGGGTGGTCACTTTTGTTGCACTAGTCCCTTTAGTGCTCCTTTCGCTGGTTTTGAAGCTAGTCCTCCATGCAAGGAGCCAAAGCACAATTATCCTATCAATTTCCTCATCCTTAGGCCCAATCTCCATGATTTCCGCAATTTCTAGCTCTGTAGGTGGTGAAGCTTTCACAGGGTTAGTAATCGTCATTTTAGCGTGAAAAAGGAATCCCGATTCTGGGGGACTATTGGCAGTGGGAGTGGGTTGATTAGTCACAAACAGAACGCTACAGGCCCAGAGAACCATGCAGTATAAAGAAAATACATACGGATTATGGAAGCGATACGGAACCCTTGCCTGAGCTATTATTCCTACTTTATAGTGCCTGTGGTCATCCAACGGTAGGGTAAACATCACCTAGAACTTACCATCAAGTAAATGGTAAAAACTCTCAAGGAATTGCCTCATTAATTGCCATCTGCCTACTCCATTCAACGGTGACTTTTCCTTTTTTACCGAATTTTACTATTTCAGAGGCTATTTTGCGCTCCTTATGTGCAATCAGTGTACCTATTGAGCTTGGAATAAATTTCTACGCCTCCTCCCAGGTAAAAAAAAAACATCATCCCAATGGAACCGAACCACCTTCGCAAGCAAGTTTCTCAGAGGTATTGTGATTAGTGTGTACTATCGAAAGAACTTCTTGTAATAACCTGCGTGGACAATGGTTGAACGCAATATTTTCTTTGTTGTAGGAGTATATGTTTCCTCAATCTGAGCCAATGTAGGGTGCGTCTCATTTCTACCCATTCGCAGCCTAAGCAGCCTGGTAACCGCACGGATCCCTTCCAATTCTGAGTCAGAGGCAGCTTATGGATCATCCTTACCCTCTTTTAGGGCTAGGCTACAGTAATCGACCATACTTAGTACTTGTGCTTCTCACGTGGGTATTTCAGGTGCAACATACAGGTTCGATTCACCGCATGCCCCAGTGCCAGTGTCTTACAGAGCTTCATCAAGTGCTTCCATCCCCTCGATCAGTCTGAACGCCATCACAAAGTCATATTTTAATGTTTCCCAGTGGTGGGTGCGTTGATGTAGCTCTGCATCCAAATACCATGCAGTGGGAAGTGGTCCCAGAGCATGAATAAAAAAATGGCCCCACTCTTTGGCAGTTCTGTGGACCCAATGAACGTCTGGATTCATATGTCAGCGGGGGTCTCGAATCTTAGGATCATCATATCCCAACACTCCTCCCAATCCTAGAATGTCTCCTCATGGGTTCCCCACCATCGCACAGGTGTTCCATGCATGGCTAGCCTAACGGCCCATAGTCGTCGTTTCCTTGGAACCTTAGCTTTAAATGCTCGCAAAAATTCCCTAATATTACCAGAACCATCAAAGCAGGGGAGGTCTCTTACTTCTGAGGAAACGCAGCGGAAGTCTATTATAACCCGGAGATATCACAATTTAGAGAAATCATGCAACCGGTTATGCCAATTATCTATCTCCCCATCTGAGTCAGAGAAGCATTCATTGTCCTTTTCCCAGTAGAGTACTCTGTATGCTGTGGGGTTGATCCAATATTCATTCTGCGTAGTTAATTTGTAGATGTAATCCATTTCTTCTTCATCGCGCACTGGCTCTGTGTATCGTTTGCCTTCCACAGGGTCTAACGGTACTATCACCTGGGTACTGTTATTCTCAAACACCATGCTCTTCTTCTTCAAATTAATGACACATCCCATATCTATGGCCCAATCCAACCCTACAAGCGCAAGGTAGGGGTCCGCATCTTCTATGATTTGAATGACTTTAAAATCAACCCAAACCTTAACCCCTTCGATATCTACCATGATATTTGATAGTCTCCCCAAGGGTATGATCTTTTGTTGATTGGCCATGTGCAGCTGGATAGTGGACCATTCCAACTTAGTTTCCCCCATTCGTTGCCAAGTCTATTTAGGAAATACATTCACATATGACCGTAGGTCCAAATTAACTTGATCCATCTCATAATCACCAATCTACGCAGTCAACCTCAACTCCCTACCAGTGTGTTTCTTATATTTATACATTTTGTGTACGTCCTTGATTTCCTGGGGGGGGCTAGATCATGCTGCGAAGCTATCTATTAATGCCTGAAGACTTTCCACTACCTTTGGATTGCACAAAAACTTCGTACATGCTTGTAAAAATGGCTTGACCTCCTCACCTACCTTGAGGTCTCCTAACAACTATGATTTAGACGCCTCTGCCTCCGCAGAGTCCGTTCGAGCAGTGGCCAACATTTATTTTTCTTTTTTTAGGTCCAAACCCTCTTACTTGGGAGTTTCTTGCTGGATCGTAGGTTCAGTAACAGTCTTTTCTCTAGCGGTGGCCATCCCACTACATGTTACAACATTTATGCTTGGATCTTTGTCTCGCGGTTCAGCCTTAACCCTCTGCACATTCTGCATAGGTGTCGGCTTCTTTTCCTACATCTTCGCTATCAAGACTAGACAGTATTCAATCGCATGGTACAACTGCCTGCAATATCGGTAGGTCTGCCTTGTGGGGTTTGGACAGTCCCTGGAAAAGTGCCCTACCTCTCCACAGTTATAATAGATGAGATGCCCTCATCCCTGACCTACACTTCCACCTCTTCCACCTCCCCTACCCCTAGCTGGGGAGCTACCTGCGCTCGAGAGGGATCTTCGCGAGGATGGATCCAACTATACCCTATAGAGGTTCCCTCAATTGATCATCAAACCATATTTCCAGTAGTTCTATTCATCATGTCCTACCCACCTGCAGAACCTGTACCATTTTTGTTTTACTTCTAGGATGTAAGCAGCAAGACATGGATAGTGGTTCGTGTTGTGCAGCCATGCAATGCGACAATAATCACACCATAGTGCTGGCCCACTTGGTCCTTCCACTTCCCTAGGGCATAGCGGACTAGGTCCCCCAGCCTGCAAGTAGTATGTTAACATTGGATAGTTATCCTTGGTGTGACCATTCGTCCTGCAACGTATGGACCATCTTTCCGGGCTAGCCTCTGTGCCTCGCTCCTTCCACAGGTTCTGGATCTCCATGTGCATCGCCTCCAGTTGTCCTTGGATCTACTAGACGCCTAGCTGGGCATCATCTCTGGGTGCAGCTTCTAACTTCATAGCTACCTCCAGGCTTTTTCCGGTGATTCGAAAGTTTGGTGAACCATAGGTACGTGCAGGTGAGGCAGCAACATAGCAATGAACCACTCCGTGTGTTATCTGTCATCGTATTTAAATCCTCCTTCCCTGATCACTTTCTTCAGCAGCTGATTGGCCTCCCATATAGATTCAAAATTCCCTTTCTTGAAATCATTTAGATCGACCACTATTTTAGAATAGGACTTAGTCATCTTGAACTATTGTTTTAAGGCGTCCTTAACCTCTTCGATGGTTGATTTTGCATGGTGTCTGATGTATCCCATGTGTTGGTGCTCAAAGAGGTGGATTTTTATTGATAACTCTAGTGCTTTCTCATTTAATTATCAACCCAAGGTAAGGATTTTTATTTCAAGAGTGTTGGCACAATATATGCCAGTCAGTTCATCTAACATATTTTCTTTGTCACTTATGAGGAAGAATTTGCTAACTTCCTAAGTTTCTTATCCTACGAGGGGTGGCTTGGATTCGTTTTTAACCTAATATTGAGCAACAAGATTTTGCATCTATCTAATGGAATTAAACAACAATCTAACTGAACCAAACAAAAATCTAGAGAAATCAAGCAGCAATTGAATTGAATTCAACAATGATCTAGATAAGCTAAGCAGTAATGGAATTGAATTGAATCAGCATTCTTGCTAACTGAGCAGTAATGGAATGAAGTATCACTAGCTGAGCAGTAATGGAACAATAGGATAACTAAGATGAACAATAATGGAATAACAGTATAACTGAAGTGAATTAAATAAATCCTACAACAATTAATTAAGTAATTTTGCAATGGAATTCTCTTTATGACTTAATTAATCAACATTGATCGATGGTTGAATGCTTCGTTATGCCAAAAAGAAGAATGAAATTCACAAAGATAGATAATATTGAAATCGGCTTACTCTACGATCTGTAACTCAAATGAAATGGTATTTAAAGAATTGGAACTATCTAATGATAATGAAATATTTTCGTAAGTCAGAAAATATGATTGCGATTGTCCTACTTCAAGAACACAATTTATAAAAATCCTGAAGAAAGAGAACTATATCTTTGTTGAATGAAAATACACTTTACAACCACATCAAATACTTAAGAATTGGTTCTGCAACTACACAGAGTATGAAAACTTGCGTGGAACTTCTAGAGATTGGGCCCAGACCACCAGAAACCCTAGCACAGTAAAAACTTCAAAATATTATTGTTCAAATCTCTATATTACATCTCGTGATGTTACAAAAAAACAATTAGACAGACCATTTCTGATGTGTCTATTACATAATGAATTTCGTATCCTATCTCTAACTCTCCTTCTTGTTCGTCCTTCGCCCTTTTAAAGGAGATTTAAAAAAAACGAAAGTATTTCCTAAACGATAGCCTGCTACGCATGGATGTCATTTGAGTTCTTGGACTTGAATTCGTCTGTCTACCTTTTGTCAGCTGCTGGGAGTTACCAGGATTTCATATGTTTGCGTCCGTTGGTTGGCTTTCATTTCCTATTGGTCATACCATTCTGCCTTCCTGAATGGGGAGATAAGAGAAGTAAATTTTCTATTACAAAAAAGTTATTTTCATCATTAGTCTAATTGTTCTCGTTTTCATAATATTTTATTCTCTTTATTGTTAATATGAAGAGGAATTGCCCCGAAATTATAACATAATTTGGAGTACTTACAGGGTGAGAACATACCTTAATTTGGGTCCATCATACTCCCTTGCTTACCTAGTTGCATGTCCTCATGCAAATAGATGATTGAGATGTAGCTTCGTTAAGGAATAGGCCAGGTAGGCCTTTTCTTTGTATGCTCTGAATATTTTTTTTTGTTTCATGAGTGCAAAGGCAGCGCCTGTGGCTCCTTCTGGTAATTCGTAATTGTGATTATAATCCTCGGGAGGATACTAGAGGAGAGGGTTTATGTATCTACATCCCAACTAGGTAGGCCCCATGCTCTATACCAGGCTGCTGTATGAAAGGAATCTGGAGTCAGCAGCCTTGAAATTCCTATAACTGAATGGCTCCCTATTCATCACATTATTCATGGAGGCCATCCATCTTTGCTTGGCTACTGCTAAGACCGCTTCGTGAATGTCCCCAAAGTATTCTCGTGCATTTTCTATGATATCTTTATGGATGGGTCCCAGCCTGGTCCTCACACCTTGCCTTCTAATGAAGTTTTTGTGCTGGATGATCAATTTCAGGGGTTTTGTAGGCTCCCCCCTAACCCATAAATCTAGACTATGCTCTCTTTTTTGGAATATTTTGTAGGATTTGACCCACCTAATCTGGTTTTTAGCAAATGAATGGAAGGCTTGCAACTTCACATCCACTATGAAGGGGCTAGGGTTGTTTTCCTTGTCTTATTCTAAGAAGAATTTATGCATGTAAATCTCACATAAGAGGCACTGGACCTGCTCATCATGATCGTTACAAAAATGGAAAAATTCTTCTATGGTCATGAAAGTAGTGGATTTTCTTGCCCTGAAAACTTTAAATTTCAAGAGTAAATACCGTTCTATTAGGAACAAGGCACGATTCATTGTCGGATCTTTGCATGACAACGCATTATTATATAGAGAGAAAATTATAGAGATTTTCTTCTTAGCTTACTCCACCTACTCTTGTACCACTTTAACCTTTTTCTACTCTCCTCTAAGCTGGGAAAATGTCTCATCTTCTGTGGAGGAGAGGTCAGTGAAATTTTTTATTAGTGCCTGATATTCTTGTAATGGCACCACCTCCTTCCTACACTGTGTTAGTTCATGCCGCACTTGCACTAGTTCATTGCATAATTTATGTTGGGTGTGAAGCCTGATTATCTTGTTTACTTTGTATCACAACATTGGACCAATGTACCTTAAAAGGGGCAGCAACGCCACCCGTAATTAATCGCTATCGTGGGGGGTCCAGGGGGGGTGGAAGCGATTTTTGGAGCCCCCCTCTGGTGGGGGGTTTCGGGGGCAGTGCCCCTGAAGCTAAAAAAAGATGTAAAATTGCCTTGTAAAAGTATAGTAATTTCTAGTCAATTTGGGCCATTCATAGGCGGATGATCTGACGGTAGAAGTTATATTTAGTTTAGGGATTTTTTCCCTAGAAGGCAACCCCCTTGTATATATGAGGGTATTGTATTGTGGCTGTGTATTATGTGTGTATTATCAGAGTGAGAAACATATAGGGAGTCTGTGAGAGAGAACAGAGGATATTACAGCGGATCTGCTGTAGGTTTTGTCTCTTCAATTTTTTCTGGATAATAGAAAGGAAGGACTGTCTGTTTGGTGTGAACGTAGCCCAAACTAGGTGAACCACGTATATCTTTGTCTCTCTGGTTTTATGTGTTTTTTGTGCTTGTAATTTTCGCATATTTTATGTGTTTCATTGCTCCATAATATATAATTTTCTAACAACTGGTATCAAAGTCAAAGGTATATTTGGCTGATAAACTCGCAGGAAAGAAGGGTTTCCTAGTTCGAGTGGGAGCAATGGTAGAAGATGGTAAGTTTAGCGTCGAGAAATTTAACGGCCAAAAATTCCCGCTGTGGAAGATGCAGATGGAAGATTATCTGTATCAGAAAGATCTGTACCTACCATTGAGTGGAAAAATAAAGAAGCCGGCGGCCATGACAGACGTGGAATGGAACATTCTCGATATAAAGACACTCGGATCAGTATGGTTGTGCCTTGTGGTGTCAGTCGCCTTCAATATTTCGAAGGAAACAACAACAGAGGGTTTGATGCAGACGTTGGCGAAACTATATGAAAAACCCTCGGCCTCAAACAAGGTATTTCTTATGAATCGACTATTTAATATGAAGATTTCGGAAGGTGGATCTATTGCAGACCATTTAAATGATTTCAATACAGTTACTAGTCAGTTAAGTTCTGTAGGGGTAAAATTTGATGATGAAGTTAGAGCTCTGTTATTCTTGTGCTCATTTCCAGAGAGTTGGAATGGTTTAGTAATGGCCATTAGTAACTCTGTCTCTGGATCTAGTACTTTAAAGTTTTATGATGTTGACGGTGCTATCCTTAGTGAGGAAATGTGACGGAAAAGCTCCGGTGAGACATCAGGTAATGCTTTGAGTGCAGAGTCTAGGGGAAGGAGAATGGAAAGAGGAAAGAGCTCTGGATATCGCAGTAAATCAAGGAAAGGTAGATCCAAGTCCAGATCGGGGATAGTGTGCTGGAAATGCGGAAAGAGAGGACACCTAAAGAAAGATTGTAGATCTTGGAAGGGAAAAGAAGGAGACACAGAAAATGTGACAGGTGATGTGTTACAAGATGCTTTGATTCTTTCTTTCGAAAATGTTATTTATTCTTGGGTTGTATATTCAGGGGCTTCATTCCATGCCACACCTGATCAGAAATATTTTCATGACTATGTTCAAGGAGATTTTGGACAAGTTCGTTTGGGTGATGATAAACCCTGTAAAATTGTTGGAATGGGTAAAGTTCTTGTAAAACAATAGAATGGAAACCAATGGCTACTAAAGGAAGTAAGGCATGTTCCATATCTGAAGAAAAATCTGATTTCAATAGGGCAGTTAGGCGGTGAAGGTTGTGTGACAACTTTCACGGAAAAAACTTGGAAGGTCACCAAAGGAGCCCTGGTAATAGCAAAAGGCGAAAAGGTTGGTACATTGTATTTATGCAATGGTATTTCTAACTCTGTTAATGATTTAACTTCCAAAGGAGCAGATGCAGCATTATGGTATCATAGACTCGGACACATGAGTGAGAAGGGGATGAATATTCTTCACTCAAGAAATTTGTTTCCAGGTTTGAAGAATGTTGATTTGGATTTCTGTGAAAATTGCATTTATGGAAAACAAAAGAGAGTGAGATTTCTCAGAGTTGGGAAAGAACAGAAGAGAAAAAAATTGGAGCTTCTGCATACAGATGTATGGGGACCTGCTCAGGTATCATCTCTTGGTGGATCTTGCTATTATGTTACATTTATTGATGATGCAACTAGAAAAACTTGGATTTATTGTATTCAAAATAAATCTGATGTATTTGATACTTTCAAGAAATGGAAATCTTTGGTTGATATTGAGACAAAAAATAAGTTGAAGTGTCTTAGATCAGACAATGGAGGTGAATATTGCAGCAAAGAGTTTGATAGGTACTATTCAGAGCATGGAATTTGTAGAGAGAAGACAGTTCCAAGAACACCACAAGAAAATGGTGTGTCAAAAAGGATGAATAGAACAATCATGGAGCGTGCAAGGTGCATGAGATTGCATGCAGGATTGCCTTTACAATTTTGGGTAGATGTTGTAGATACTATTGTTTATCTAATAAACAGAGGGCCTTCAAGTTCCTTGGATGGTGGTATTCCAGAGGAAGCATGGACAGGTAAAAAGGTAAACTACTCTTTTTTGAAGCCTTTTGGTTGTGAGGCCTTTGTCCATATTAATAAAGAAAATAGAACAAAGCTTGAGGAAAAATCAAAGAAATGTACCTTTATTGGATATGGTGTTAATGATTTTGGTTATCGCTAATATGATTATGAAAATCACAAAATCATTAGGAGCAGAGATGTAATATTCAATGAAAAGGTCTTGTATAAGAATCAGTTGCAGGAAAAGAAACAGAAAAAAGAAAGCAAGGAATACACAGTTCTTGATGAGATAACTGAAAAAGTAAAGGTGCCTGAAAATAATAATAATCAACAACCATAGCAGCAGCAACCACCACAACAGCAACAGGCACCTCAAACACCTGAAAGTGGTGTTAGAAGATCTACCAGGATAAGTAGACCCCCTGAACGATATTCTCCTTCATTATATTATTTATTGTTGACTGATTCTGGTGAACCCGAATGTTATGAAGAAGCAATGCAGGTTGAAAGAAGGAAGAAGTGGGAGCTAGCCATGGATGAAGAGATGGAATCCTTAATGCATAACCAGACTTGGGACTTAGTCAGGTTGCCTACAGGTAAAACTACATTGCAGAATAAATGGGTTTACAGGCTGAAGGAAGAAGATGGAGGAAAACAGAGGTACAAAGCTAGACTTGTGGTGAAGGGATTTGCACAGAATAAAGGTATTGATTTTGATGAAATATTTTCTCCTGTTGTTAAAATGAATTCAATCAGAACTATTTTAAGTCTTGTAGCAGCGGAAGATTTACATCTTGAACAGTTAGATGTAAAGATAGCATTTCTCCATGGAGATTTGGAGGAAGAGATATACATGCAGCAACCAGAAGGATATGAGGTAAAAGGGAAAGAAAAATTGTTTTGCAGGTTAAAGAAGAGCTTGTATGGCTTAAAAGAGGCTCCAAGGTAGTGGTATATAAAATTTGACAATTTTATGTCTGAACAAGGTTATACTAGATGTCACTCTGATCATTGTGTTTATCTAAAAAGGAAAAATGATGGCAGCTATATTATATTGTTATTGTATGTAGATGACATGCTTGTTGCAGGGTCTAACATGTAGGAAATAAATGTGCTCAAAAGAAAATTGGAAAATTCATTTGAATGAAAGATCTGGGAGCTTCAAAACAAATCCTTGGTATTAGGATAACTAGAGACAGGAAAAATCGCAAATTAAAACTATCTCAGAATGAGTACATAGAAAAGGTGTTGAAAAGATTTAATATGCAAAATGCAAAACCAGTTAGTACACCTTTTTCTAGCCATTTCAAACTTAGTAAGGAGATGTGCCCCAAGACCCAAGAAGAAATGGACTATATGTCTAAAGTTCCATATGCATCAGCAGTTGGAAGCTTAATGTATGCAATGGTCTGCACAAGGCCTGATATTGAACATGCAGTTGGAGTTGTAAGAAGGTACATGAATAATAAAGCAAAAGAACATTGGATGGCAGTAAAATGGATTCTCAAATATTTGAGAGGTACCACAAATCAAGCATTATGCTTTGGTGGTTCAAACATTGCTCTATAGGGATATGTTGATGCAGATATGGCAGGTGACAGAGATAACAGGAGGAGCACTATAGGATATGTATTTACTGTAGGTGGAATAGTTTTCAATTGGTTTTCAAAAATCCAAAGTGTTGTTGCACTTTCAACAACAGAAGCAGAGTATGTTGCTGCTACAGAGGCTAGTAAGGAAATAATTTGGTTACAAAGGTTTATGGATGAATTGGGTAAGAAGCATGATATGGGCACGTTATACAGTGATCGCCAAAGTGCCATTCATCTTGCAAAGAACTCATCATTTCATTCTAGGACTAAGCACATACATCTCAAGTACCATTTCATACAGTCAGTATTGGAAGATGGAGAGTTGAAGTTGGAAAAGATACACACTAGCCAAAATCCTGTAGATATGCTAACAAAAATTGTAACCAGGGAGAAACTGAGAATGTGTTTAGTTTTAATTGGTGTTCAAGGATGACGATGAAGATGAGGAACAGCCAGGTCCAAAGAGGAGTCATTGTCTAGCAAATGAAGTAGCGATGGAGTTGATACAATCAGTCTCCAAGTGGGAGATTGTTGGGTGTGGAGCCTGATTATCTTGTTTACTTTGTATCACAGCATTGGAACCCTGTACCTTAAAAGGGGCGACAACGCCGCCCGTAATTAATCGCTGCTGTGGGGGTTATAGGTGGGGGCGGCAGTGCTTTTCGATGCCCCCCCCCCCCCCCCCCCCGGCGAGGGGTTTTGAGGGCAGCGCCCCCGAAGCTAAAAACATATGTAAAATTGCCTTGTAAAAGTATAGTAATTTCTAGTCAATCTGGGTCGTTCATAGGCGGATGATCCGACGGTAGAAGTTATGTTTAGTTTAGTGTTTTTTTCCCTAGAAGTCAACCCCCTTGTATATATGAGGGTATTGTATTGTTGCTGTGTATTATGTGTGTATTCTCAGAATGAGAAACAGATAGGGAGACTATGAAAGAGAACAGAGGGTATTACAGCGGATCTGCTATAGGTTTTGTCTCTTCAATTTTTGCTGGATAATAGAAAGGAAGGACTAGTTGTTCCGGGTGGACGTAGCCCAAACTAGGTGAACCACGTATATATGTGTCTCTCTGGTTTTCTGTGTTTTGTGTGCTTGTATTTTTCGCATATTTTATGTGTCGCATTGCTCCATAATATATAATTTTCTAACAATTTATGGTTGGCAGCGTTCTCTACTAGATGGGCATAGGCAGGGGCTTCCTCTGTTTGGGTCCCCTTTTCCTCTATTACATTTTGCTCAGTTTGGGTGGATGCTTCAATGGTGTTTGCTAGTTCTGTATAAACTTTAGCCTCGGTGGTGTCTACTAGGTTGGTATGTATTTTAGTTTCAGTAGTATTTATCAAATTGGCTTGTATTACAGTTTCCACGGTGTCGGCTATGTCAGTTTGTATTTCGCTTTCGACAATATTTACTGGTTCTATTTGAGTTCCTGCAATAGAGGTTTCTGTCTTTGGCTTCTGGGCCCTTCTTTCTTTCTTTAGTTATTTTCTTAGATATTTTACCAATTTCTTCAATCTCTTGCAGGTCCTTCTTAGTTTCTCACTTCTCCTTTCATCTGAATCTTCACATGTCCTTATTTCACTAGGTGGTAGGGGAGCAGAATTCCCCATTTCAGGGATAGCATTTAAAATGTTGTTTCTGAATACGTCTTTAGAATTTACCTCAATGTGAGGGTCCTGAATAGGAGGAGCGATGCTAGATCTTGGTGAAAAAAGGGTTGTCTCTGTGTGTATGCTCTTCTCCACAAGGACAATGTCACCTGAATGATCCTGTGATTCCAATCTCTCCCCTATCTATCCATCACTATACACTTTGTAATTATCAATAGGAGATAGAGCCTCATCATCTCGCAGTTCTTCTTGGTAAGGTAGGACGTTAGTGTGACCAGAGCTACTAAGGGTGGCAGATTTATCAAAAATTTCCTCTTGCTCTCCTGCTTCCAATAGGTTTCTCGATTCATATTTTGACCTTATTTTTCCTAGGACTCGAGCCATTTCCTCCTCGAACTCTTGCAAGGGTACATGGGATGGTTCTTCTTCCTCCATGAGGTTTGAGGTTCCTTGGGGTGTCTTGGACCATTTTTTTCCTGCTTCGTTGTGACGTTGAGGTTCTGGTCGTTTTTATTCTTGGTGTATTTACCCTGGGGGGCTCAATTTCGGTTCTAGCAGGGTTTACTTGTGGTTCCTGTGCCCTAGGGTTAACGAAATTATCACAGGCTATCTGTTGCCTATCTAGCTCATGAATGATTATTAGTTTTATTAACCTCTGGTGACTAACCACTGCTTGGGGATTCTTGGCTTTCCTCAATCGAACAATAGTATCATGCAATACGGAATTCAGAAAGGCAGGGAGATTAATTGAAATTTTTTGTTTAAGTGCAGCTAAAAGTTTGAGCTGTCGAGGTTTTACCACATCCCGACATCCTTCACATGTAATAAACTTCTGGATGAATTTTTCTAGCTCCTGCCATGGATTGTGTAAAGAGGCAGGGTTAATCCCTCTATTTTTGCATTCCAACAGTTCATCTAATTCCTAGTATGCTGCTACAGTTTCTCTCAGGAGGAGATGCTTCTCTGCCCATATTTCTCCTTGCAATGGTATTCCAGAAACTTCCGCAGTAATTAGTATAGTTCGAATTTTGACTCTTGTTTTCCCTTCCTGTAGATTTTGTAGAAATTCGATTGCAATTCTCATGTCGAATCCTTCTAGTCTATGTACATATGTCAGCCATCTAGCTCGCTGGAGGATGGCACTCGCTACCTCTGAAATTGCAAAGTTTGCAGGCTTTCTTCGAAGGGTATTTCCTCCCATAGCTGATATGCTCTTTTCCTCTGATTGTTTTTCTTCTTGGCTCTATTTTTTTTACTGGATGTTGTATGCAAACGGAAAAGAGATTACGGCTCTGCGTAGACAATATTCATGCCTTAATTGTAGTGTTCCTCTGGTCTTATTGATGTGTCTAACAATATTTGTGCAGGGATTTCAAATGCTTGCTAAATTAAGGCCAATTACACCCCCTCCCTCGAAGAAAGGGCACCCACGCCCTCAAGTACAAGAGATATTTGGTCGCTCATGAATGCAGACAGGGGAATGTCAGAATTTGGTAATGATAATCTGTGTGTGAAGGAGCGGGAGGTTGAGTAATTACTAACATATGTGGTATAAAGGTCAGATTTAGAAGTTTTCATAATTGTATCTTGTGTGAAACTGACCAGAAAGCGAGACGAAATAGCATCGCCATTATTGTGATATGATGTCCTTGCACGACTGAAAAGTTATGAAAGAAGCAAGACTGAGTCATGTAATGATTGGCGTTGTCATTCCGAAGTTCAAAATATGTAAACATATCTTTGTTATTTATTCTTATGGTAGGTCATAATTATTACTAATTCGAGTAATATCTTGTGGTCGAAGAATGGAAGACAAGGTGTATATAAAAGTAATTGGATATTGAAGGAGCATACTTTCATACCACAAGCAGAGCCACTACTGCTAGCAAGCATTCATAGCCTCGACACGGTTGCTATTTTAACCCGAAAAATGAGCCAGGATCATTATGTAAGAATAGTTGTTTTACCAATTTTATGGAGAGATCACCATGTTGGTATGGTGGCCAGATAACCTTGGTGCCACTCACTATATTTGTAGCAAAGTGATCAAGCTGACACGTGATGAGACCTCCTGTCCTTCAAGTCATTAATAAGGTCATCAATCTGGTGTGGTGGCCATAATGGGCATGTCACTTGCTACACCCTTATGAACATGGTAGGTTTCCTCGTGATGAGACCCCCTACCCTCTCTTAATATTTTCATGTAAATGTAGTACTTCCTTTTGAATTGTAACATCTTGATCTATAAGGAGGTCACTGTGCTGGTCTGGTAGCTAGATAGCCGTAATGCCATTCATTAGAATTGTAACAGATAGATCAAGCCGGCTCATGATGAGACCTCATGTCCTTCTAGTAGATGAGAAGGTCATTACCCTGGTGTGGTAGACATTGTGGGCATGTCACTTGTTAAATCCCTATGATCATGGTAGGTTGGCTCGTAATGAGACCCCCTATCCTCTTACAGATTTTCATGAACACATAATGATTGATTTTTTATACATATAGGGAGGCTTATTGACTCCTTAAGAGTGAGGAATGGCGAAAGAAGCGGAAAAAAACCAATACCATTAATACCCCTTGTTCCATTTCTTCATGTTGTAGGGACATATTACTCGAATAGTGAAAAAATATATATCATCATAAGGTCCTGTATTGTATGATATCATATTTGAACTGTGGGTAACTCAGCCTTTCATTTCATGTGTGCATAATGTCAGCTTCCTATTTAAGAATTATAGTGCCAAAGGGCCATCATATTTGTAATTTTACCATTTTCCCTCTCTCTTCCAACTGTCATTCCCTACTCAAGGTTACTTAATTACAAAAATAATGGGTATTTAATTTGGTCAGGCAGTAGTTGTTCAGAGATTGAGCAGCAGTTGTTCAAAGATTACTCGGCATAGTTAAAAAAATAAATAAAAAATAAAATAAAAAATTCTAAAAAATGATTGTTCAATTCGAATGAATAACAGTTGTTCAAAGATCGAACATTAGCTATTCTGGAATTGAACAGCAAAAATAAAAACACAACAGTGAACAGCTATTCAATTCGATTGAACAACAACTATCCAAGAAGTGAGCAACAGTTGTTCAAGAACTGAACAACAAAATTGAAAACATGAAACGACTGTTTAGTTGTGGTTGAATCGACCGTCATTCAAAGACTGAACAACGACTGTCCACGAATTGAACTGCATAAAAAAAACACCGAAAATGGCTGTTCAATTCGACTGAGTAGTATCCCTTCAGAAATTGAACAACAATTGTCCACGAATTGAACAACAAAAATAAAAACACAACAAAAGGTTGCTCAATTTGGTTGAATTGCAGCCGTTAAAAGATTGAACAATAGTTGTTCTCGAATTGAACAGCAAAAATAAAAACACCAATGTACGATGTTTAGTTCAAATGAATAGCAACCGTTCAAATATTGAACAACAATTTTTCACAAATTGAACAGCAAAATAAAAAAAACGTAAAAACAACTGTTCAATTTTAGTTGAATCAACGACAGTTCAAAAACTGAACAACAACTGTTCATGAATTGAACAACAAAAAAAATAAAAAATAAAAACATTGCGGATGGTTGTTCAATTCAGTGGTAGCCGTTTAGAGATTGAACGAGAGTTGTCTATGAATTGAACAGCAAAAATAAAAACACAGCCAATGGCTATTCAATTCGACTGAACAACAGTCGTTCAAATATTGAACAACAGCTGTCTGTGAATTGAACAGAAAAAATAAAAACACAACCAAAGGTTGTTCAATTCGACTGAATAACAGTCATTCAAATATTGAACAATAGCTGTCCATGAATCAAACAGGAAAAATAAAAAACACAATAAATGGATGAATGTTCAATTGAACAGTAGTCGTTCAAAGATAGAAAATCTGCTGTTTTCGAATTGAAAAACAATAAAAACACAATCTGACAAGAAAAATAAATTGCAAATGTGAAGAATGTACAACAAGACAAAACAATTATATACATTATTTACAAGTGATGTTTTCAAACCTCTCATGTACTTGAGTTTGTGGGGTTATCACCCCCTTTCACCACAACTTGGATGGTGGGATCGTTTCGTACATGTTGACAGAAATATTATTTCGTCAGAGGTTTGTGATAGAGGCATAGTCTATGTCCATTAACTCAAAATTTTGAACTAGATCCATCGATGGTGGTCAAGTTGAGGGTACCATTTCTATTTACTTCCTGAATCTCATATGGACCAAGCCACCTTGTTTGTAGATTTCCTGGAAAGTCTTGAAATCTGGAGTCATAAAGGAGTGCCCAATCTCATTTTTGAAATACCTTCCTCTTTATTAGGTTTTCGTTCCACTTGGCTCGCTGTTGTTGAATGATCGTTGTGCGTTGCAAGGTAAGCAGTAGAATTTCATCCAGTTCATTTATTTGTTAGAGTCTCTTAGCTTGAGCTTCTGTTAAGTCCAATCCCACTTCCTGGGCTATTCTCAGAGTTTTAATTTTGACCTCAATAGGGAAGATGGGTTCTCTCCCAAATACTAGCTAATATGGTGAATATCCAGTGGTATTTTGCTAGGTTGTTCGATAAGCCCATAAGGCTTCTGGTAGTCTAGTGGTCCAGTCCCGATGGTGGGCTGCTACCGTCTTGATAAGGATTGCCTCCAAGACTTTGTTGGTGCTTTCTACTTGCCCATTGGCCTGTGGGTGGTAAGGAGACATAACTCTATGAATGATATGGTGATTTCTTAAGGTAGATGTGACCTTATTTCCTGTGAATTGTGCCCCCCATCGGTTATCACTTCCCTTGGCAAGCCGTATCGCACACATAGTTCAAAGAGAAACTTAATTATTGATTCTTCAATGCCTTTTGACAAGGCCACTGATTCTACCCATTTGGTGACATAATTCGTGGCAAATAATATGTGGGATTTCTAGTTTAATGGTGGGTTGAATAGCCCAACGAAGTCCAATGCCCACCGTTCAAATGGTTCCACCACCAATTGTGGTTGTAGCGGGATTTCATCAGCTTGGCCTGGGCATCTTATTCTTTGGCAACTATCGCAGGCCTGGACATACTTCTTTGCATCTTTGAAAATCGTAGGCCAATAATAGCCTAATTGAAACAATTTATGCCTTGTCTGTCATTTTGCGAAATGGCCACCACAGGGTTCATCGTGACATGCTCGTAAGATGTCATAGATTTTGTCTTCCCTTATGCATTTTCATATGTGCATATCGGCCCCTGTATGGAATAGGTATCCTCCAATCCAAGAGAATCTTGCACTGTGCTATACAATCAATTTTTGTTCTCTTACTGTTAAATGTCTGGCTAGCTTCCCCACTGCCAGATAATTTGCCACATCCGTATTGTTGTTTGTTCGGCGCGGTGTTCGTCAGGGAATTGATCATCAACTGTTAGCGTGTTGTCTGTCTTTGGGACTCTAGACAGGAATTTTGTGACCACGTTTTCCTTCCTTGGACGGTGTTTGATTGTTATATCGAATTCCTGCAACAAAAATAGCCAAAAATTTATTCTCCCATTCATGATTGGTTTATTAGCTAAATATATAATAGTAGAGTGGTCAGTATACAGAAACACTTGATATCCGGTTATATAGTGCTTGACTTTAATGATAGCATACATGACAGCTAGGAATTATTTTTCGGTCACTGTATAATTTAATTTGGCAGAAGTAAGGTTTTTGCTGATATAATAAGTAGCATAAGGTTTTCAGTCTTCTTCTTGGCCAAGGACTGCTTCTATTGCTATATCAGATGCATCCGAAGAGATGTGAAAGGGCAGTTTCCAGTTAGGACCTCGCAGGATTGGTGCTGTTGAGACCAGCCTCTTCAAGTCTGTAAAAGCGGTGTCACATTTTTCATTCCAATGGAATTCAACGTTCCCAGTCAATGCATACAGAGGTGCAACTATCTGCAAGAATTTTTTTATAAATATGTAATAATATCCTACATATCCCAGAAAACTGCGTACCTCTGTTTGTGTACAAGGTGTGGCCAACTGAAGGATTACCTCTATTTTAGCCGTATCTACCTGTATTCCAGCTGCAAAAATGTAGTGACCTAGTATTACCCCCTCAGTCATCATCATGTAGCATTTTTCATTGCGTAGACATAGTCTAGTAGCAATACATCAGTCTAACACTTTTTCTAGCATTTCTAGAGCTTAATCAAAGTCTTCCCCATAGGGTGTAAAATCATCCATATAGATTTCAATTCCTTCATTTATTAAGTCAGAAAAAATGATAATTATGGCTCTCTGAAATGTTGCTGGGGACTTACATAATCCAAACGGTAAAAATTTGTAAGAAAAAGTGCCCCATGGGCAGGTAAAGGTTGTCTTATCTTGGTCTTCAAGAGCTATTTTGATTTTATTGTATCCGCTGAATCCGTCAAGAAAGGATAAGAACTGTTTCCAAGCCAATGTGTCAAGGACTTGGTCAATGAAGGGAAGGGGGAAATGGTCTTTTTGCGTTGCCTTATTTAATTCTCTATAATCTACACATATTCTCCACTTCCAATTCTTTTTAGGGACGACCACCAGAGGGGAGACCCATTTTATGTCTGAAATAGGATAAATGAAATTTACATCTAACAGTTTTTGCAGCTCCTCTTTTACAATCTCTTTTAAGTGCAGGTTTAATATTTTTTGGGGTTGTCTAACGGGGCGCATTTCCCTATCAGTATAGATGTGGTGAATGCATAGTTATGGGTCCAAACCCTTCATGTCTTGGTAGTCCCATGCAAATGCACCTTGGTGCTTCCGGAGTACTTTTATGAGTTTCTGTTTTTGGTTGTCATCCAAGCTGCCATTAATATTCAAAACCTTTCCAAGCTCGATCTGAATAAGTATTTTGTTACAAACAACAGTTGTGGAGATATGTTGAGTCTCGAAGTTTGTCACAAGATCCTCTTGATCTTCATGCTCGAGGACTATTTTCAAAATTTGGCATTTTATATTTTCAGGCTTGGATGACTGATTCATAAAGTTATTAATTAGATCGTCTTCAGTTTGATCCTTGAATTTGAGAGCTTCTACTAGTGTTAGAGGTGGACAGATGTTTTTCTCCCAATATGTATATGAGTGTTTGTGAATTTTTACCGTGGGCAAGCTTGGTTTGGCAGGTGGATAAATAATGATATTTTTTATAGAGTCTCCTCTAGTGATAGTCATGCTACCTGCTCGACAGCCTATGTAAGCATCTCCTGTGGAAAACCAAGGCCGCCCAAGAATCAATGGGTGCCCTTCCATCCCGTTTTTTGGATTAATGACTAAAAAATCAGCAGGGTATTCCCATGAGTCCATAGTGACCATGATGTCTTGCACTATACCTTCCAGTTTGATAAATTATAGATCTGTCAGCTAGTTCCAGAAGTGTGGTTGTAGGTTCTAAAGCTGATATGCCCAGTTTTTCACAAGCTCCTATAGTTAGGATGTTAATGGCTGTCCCCAGGTCAACCAATGTGTTTGGAAATAAGTGTCCAAAAATTTGCACGGTTACAATGGGGTTTCCCGGGTCTTCATATTTTACAGGTGATTCCCTACCTAACAACAAGTCATATAACGTTCCTACCACATGAACGGTGGGTGCAGCCTTTGTTTTTTTAATTTGGATTTTTCCACATAATTATTTGATTGTCTTTGCATAGATGGGAATGTCTTGGATGGCCTGGAGAAGAGGAATCTTGATACAAGGGTTTCTTAATTCGCCTAGGATGTCTAAATCTAGAGTGATTATAGGCCTGGGTAGATTTAATCTCTCAGGAAATGGAGGCGAAGTCACCCTAAGTTCTTCAGGTCTTTGTTGATCAATTTTTTCCTTTTCTTTACCTGTTTCTATTATATTCATTAGGATAGGCTCTGTTGAGGTTTCAACTTGGGACTGAGGTGGAGTTGTGGACTCTATAGGTAATATGCTATGTCCTGATCTTAACCTCAATTCGTTGCATTGTTTCGGTTCGGCATTGGGTTTTATATTTTCTATGATCTGAATTAGTTGAAACGGTCTGTTATTTGGATTAGGATTGGGTTGGGATGGAAATTGAGGGCGTATGACAGGCTGCTGGTTATGTTGAATTGGGTAGGGAGCTGGCAACATATGTTAATTTTGGGTCCCTGCTCCTATCGGCAGATTGGCCATTCTTGTGCATCACTGCCAGTTCCAATTGGTGTTTTGAGTAGGAGGGTTTTTCCATTGGCTTTGATACAGGACATTCTACCAATAAGGGGGAGAGCAAGGAAATTTCTTCCAATTAATCCCTGATGGAGGTTATGTAGGCCAAAGTGGCATAGGAAATGCTTGGTTTGGCCAAGTTGGGAAGGGGTTTTGAGTCTGCCAAGTTGTTGCAGGGTTTTCCTAGCTAAACTATGGCGACGTAAAGTATTGAGGCAGGTCTTGTGGTATTCCAGGTCGTGCTTTCCATTGTCGACGCTGATTCATTAAATAGACTGGCTCTGTTTCTTCTTCTACTTCCTTATAGACGACTTTTAGCCTGGGAAGCGAAGGACACTAGTCTGTGGTATGATCCTTGGTGCAGATAGCACAAGTCTGAACCATATCTAAAGGAAATTCCCTCTAGTTGTGCTTCTTCCGACATCTTGGGCAAAATATGGCTAGGTTTTGTTCTGTTATAGCTTGTTTCTGTTTGGCTTGTAAAACATCAAGTTGTGTTGTCAAAGTACCCAGGATGCTAGTTTTGAAATTTTCTAATAGATTTCCAAATTCTGTTGTGGTTACATTGCCATTGGTTTGCTTAAGATCCTTCTTCATAGAATCACGCCCAACAGGTCTATTGCGTGAGCTACCCCGAGAGAATCTAATACATAAGGAAATAATCTCATTGTATTCTTGTTGGTAAATATCTCTCTTCCCCATTATGTTAAGCATCTAAACCCATTCTTCCTTCATCCCTTTAAGCATCGTGGCTTTTAAAATGTCCTTTGACAGCGTGGTATATGGGGATCTTTGTAAATTGTATTTAAATCTTTCTATGTATTCCTATAATGTTTCATTGTCTTTTGTGGACATGTTGAAGATTTCGTCTTTTACATCTCGGGTTCGACAATAGTCTTGGTATTTGGTAAGAAAAATATTCTTCATTTGGTCCCAGTTGTTTATAGCTCCCCCTCCTAACCCCATGAACCAATGGAGTGCAGTTCCTTTTAAGGTAGAGGGAAATAGTTTTAGTTTCTGGGGATTGGTGGTGTAGTCATATCCTCTGCATAAGATATCAAATTCAATTAGTAATGCATCAGGATCTTCTATGGTTAACCCATGAAAGGTGGGGATGTTGTGCAAGGGAATTTTTTTCACAGGGGCATTGGCAGCATGATCAACAATAGGGTATTCTAATGTTGATGTCTGCCTCTGATTCTGATTTTGATTATTTTCCATCTGATCAAAGAGGTGCCAAAAATCTTTGAGAACTTCTTAATCTGGAGGAGAGATTCTAATAGGTTTGGGAGGTGAATGCGGTGGGGGTTTTACAGCACATCCCTAATCTAGGATCCTAAGTACTTCTGTTTCGATCCCTTATTTACGGGACTTAGGTTCTGATATTTCTATGTGAATTTCTCCACTAGTTTCCCCCCTGCTTCTTGTAGGTTGCAAGAGCCTCCCTATTTTCAAGGTTCAGTGCCTATATGAACGGCAGTATGCAGGCTTTGCTCATACCCCTCTGTTTTGCAGTGAATCTAGGCGTAGGCTACAGATGGTGAGATTGTTGCCCGAGGGAGTGTATTAGGACTGTGAATGGAAGAAATTATGGGTCCTATAGATGCCTAAGATTCAAATTTCCCAATGATTTCATCTATATATGTTGTTCTTCCAAGGATCACCGGTACTTTGGATTGTGAGGATGGTTGCGAATGATTTCAGATTGTTTCTATTTTTTTCTTCCTAGAAATAAAACAAGAGAACCTATCCTATGGTTCTTTTTACGACTTGCTAGTGAGCAAGCTAGAGGGCAAGCATCTTGCTTGCCGGTACGCAGGTTCTTACCTCTCGTTTTCAATACCGAATTCTTCACAGCAATGGAGAAATATGAATAAAGGAGGTGAATATTAACACTCTCCCTGGCAACGGTGCCAAAATGTTTGTGCTGAAAGAGGTGGCTTTGTATTGACAACTCTAGTGCTTTCTCATTTAATTATCAACCCGGGGTAATGCTTTTTATTTCAAGAGTTTTGGCACAATATATGCAAGTCAGGTCATCTAACATATGTTCTTTGTCACTTATGAGGAATAATTTGTGAGCTTCCTAAGTTTCTTATCCTACAAGGGGTGGCTTGGATTGGTTTTTAACCTAAGATTGAGCAACAAGATTTTGCATCTATATAATGGAATTAAACAACAGTCTAACTGAACCGAACAAAAACATAGAGAAATCAAGAAACAGTTGAATTAAATTCAACAACGATCTAAATAAGCTAAACAGTAATGGAATTGAATTGAATCGAATCAGCAGTCTAGCTAAATGAGCAATAATGAAACAACAGTATCACTAGCTGAGCAGTAATGGAACAGCAGGATAACTAAGCTAAACAGTAATGGAAAAATAGTATAACTAAAATGAATTAAATAAAATGTACATCATAATTAAGTAATTTCGCAATGGAATTCTCTTTATGACTTAATTAACCAACATTTATCGATGGTTGAATGCTTCGTTATGCCAAAAAGAAGAATGCAATTCACAAAGATAGATAATAGTGAAATCAACTTATTCTACAATCTGTAACTCAAATGAAATGGTATTAAAATAATTGGAACTATCTACTGATAATAAATATGCTGAACAGTAATGGAACAATAGTATAACTTAATTGAATTAAATAAACTATACATCAATTAACTAAGTAATTTCATAATGGAATTCTCTTTATGACTTAATTAACCAACATTTCTCGATGGTTGAACGCTTCGTTATGCCAAAAAGAAGAATGAAATTAACAAAGATAGATAATAGTGAAATCAACTTATTCTACGATCTGTAACTCAAATGCAATGGTATTAAAAGAATTGGAACTATCTACTAATAATGAAATATTTTCGTAAGTCAGAAAATACGATTGCAATTGTCCTACTTCAAGAACACAATTTCTAAAAATATGAAGAAAGAGAACTGTATCTTTATTGAATGGAAATATACTTTACAACTGCATCAAATACTTAAGCATTGGTTCTGCAACTACACAGAGTATGAAAAATTGCGTGGAACTTCCAGAGGGTTGGGCCTAGACCACCAGAAGCACTAGCGCAGTAAAAAATTCAAAATATTATTGTTCAAAGCTCTATATTACATCTAGTGATGTTACAAAAACACAATTAGATAGAATATTTCTGATGTGTCTATTACAGAATGAATTTCCTATCCTGTCTACAACTCTCCTTCTCGTCCGTCCTTTTCCCTTTTAAAGGTGACTTCAAAAATGAAAAAGTATTTCCCAAATGACAGCCCACTACGCGTGGCTGACGCTTGAGTTCTTGGACTCGAGTTAGTCCGTCTGCCTTCTGCTGGCCGTTGGGAGTTATCAGGATTTCATATGTTTGCATCTATTGATTGGCTTTTGTTTCCTATTGGTCCAGTCATTCTACCTTCCTGCATGCAAAGATAAGAGAAGTGAATTTTCTATTACAAAAACATCCTTTTCATCATTAGTCTAATTGTTCTTGTTTTCATAATCGTTTATTCTCTTTATTATTAATATGAAGAGGAATTCCCACGAAATTATAACATAATTTGAAGTACTTACAGGGTGAGAACATACCTTAATTTGGGCCCAACACCATGTACCAATCCAAAGCTCTTCCTTCGAAGGCAAGGGAAAATTGTGCCCTCTTCACCACGTCACTAGCGACGTTTTGCGCAATCCATACTGATTCTACAAAAAACCAGAACTGCTCCATGTCCTCATCTCCCACACCCTTAAATGTTGGAAATTTCATGTGTGCATCCATGTCCTCTTCTGGTGGTGGAGGTGTAGGTGAATTCTTACCCCTATGTTGGTTAGATAGTGGTGTGGCTGGAGAACTCTACGCAGCTGCTTCTCTTACTGGGCTATAGACAGATCTAACTACTTCTAGGTTGGTCTGATAGTATTGATGGCTTTGCATCATACTTACATCCGGATCAGCAGTCATTCACTCAGTGTGGCTACATAGAATACTTTTGTCGCACAATAATATCTTAATCAACAATGGTAAAGTCTTGAGAAAGTTACCGCTAAATCATTTGAAGAATCTCCACTCTTCTTTGGAGTAGGAGACGAATTGATTGATGGATTCTGTCACGAATCCTCCTAGCACGCTTTCCACCCAGTGATCTACGGTGCGAGTGATGGTGTTATTAGCCTTCTCTAACTGTTGGATCAATTCTGGGGTCCACTGTGTGACCCGATCGTCCGTCCAACACTTCTGAAATTCAACCAACCTTGCGAGCCACTCTTGGAGCTCGATCGCAATAGTTAGGAAGAATATCCCATAGATCTCTGTGAAAATATACCTATTTTTCCACTCTTCGGTGGTCAACCTCTTACTGTGGTTTTCTTTCACTGCAAATTCTTGAACTTGCCGTTCGAACCATTCATCAATTTTTTTTCTTTTAGGTTTCTAGTACGGCCTTGGCATTACCCAATCCATCTCTTAAAATTCACTCGCTCCCAGCAACGGAACCATTTGTTGGCTTGAGGGGTCCTAACCCAAGTTCGGAGGTTAAGGTTTGCCAACAAACCCCTATACTACTGGCCCTTTCGGCAGTGACCTGCTTGCACAGGCCAAAGTCTCACCCGAAACAATATGGGTGGGTGTTGGAACCAGGTTTCTGAACCCTTATAGAGAGCAGGTAAGTCGAACCATTTGAAAACTATCAGATCTACGTAGTTATAGGTCGTTCGCAGGACTCTCAATGATTAACCAGAGTACAGTTTTACCAAATTTATATAATAGCTCGCATCCATATTCAGAAAACCAAGTATAAGCATAAAGCAATATATTCGTAGCAGACTTAATCAGATTGCAGATACAATTATCGTAACATAGATAATTTGCAACTCATAAACACATATCATTCGCAGCTCGTAACAGAATCACATATAATTTGAGTTCACAATAACCATAACTAGATAGATCAAACAACATCAGATATCCACAATACTTCGCATATATTACTTATCAAAAAGTCTCTTACATACCCCCAAAAACCACATGCGCACACAGCAAGCAGGGTCCGCACACAGTCGGACAAAGGATCTCCACACACAGCGGGCAGGAGTCGTAACCCAATAACCCAATCTAGATCTAACAGTTCAGACTTAACATCAATCTCTTTTCATTCCTACCTATTGACTCAAAAGGGTTCAACTATTTATATTACTTTAGACTACGCATCCAATGGTCTGCAAACCATGGTTTGTGGACTCTTGGTCTACCCTTGGCCTGCTTACAATGTATTAGGGGCTTTGACCCACCCCAAAAACCATGCGCTAGACTAAATATAATAAAAAATATACAAAATGGACCAGATTCGCAGCTTGCAGGAGACCATGTTCCAACAACTTGCAATTATAGCATCATGTTCATCACTGGCTGTGTTAGAGAAGATGGAAAAACAACATCCATCCCATAGACAAGTTGGTATGGTGACATGCCAATGGACTTCTTGGTAGTAAGCCTATCAGCCCAACGTGCACTGGTTAACTTATAATGCCAATACTTTTTGTTATGCTCTAATAATTTCCCGATGATGTTTACCAGAATCTTATTGGATGATTCATCCAGTCCATTACCTTGTGGGTAATAGGTTTTTGAGTGTCCTAAAGAAATAAGATATTTATCGCAGAATTCAACCATCTTTTTGGACTTAAAAGTTGCTGCATTGTCAGTGACGATTTTTCTTGGGCAGCCAATTTGGATAGGATATTGGTCTCAAGGAATTTGGTAATAACAACATCAGTTGAACTTCTGGAAGGTATGGCTTGTATCCACTTGGTGAATTAATCTGTAGCTGTTAAAATCCGCTTGTGTTGGGTAGACGAACGAGGATGGATTTCACCTATGAAATCGAAACCCCATTGTTGGAATGGGATTTCAAAAAAAAAGGGTTTTAGTGGCAAGGGAAGAAGTTTATTTTTTCCTTCAAAGATTTGACATTTATGACAGGTTGTGACTTTCTTATGGATATCAACAAAAAGGGTGGGCAGGTAAAATCTAGCTCTGAGAATTTTATTCGCAGTAATTCTCCAATACAGGTGGCCACCACAGTCTCCTTCATGAAAATCATGCATAATCTTATTTGCATCATCCTTCTGCAAGCATTTAAGTAATATGCCACTATGATATTTCCAATAAAGGACGTTATCCATGATGCAAAATTTTACTGCCTTTAATTTCAGAAATCTAGCTTTAGTTTGTGTAAGACCGGGAGGTTAATTTAAATTAAACAATATATAAAGCATGTCTGCATTCCAGGGAGAATTTAAAAAATCTTCATTAATTTGTGGAGTCGCCTGCTCCTCTTGATCATCCAAAGTTTCCACCAAATTTATTTCCAGAGCTTGGAAATTGGACTCAACCATAAGTTGTGCAAGTCCTTGCCCTTTAATTACTTTGGTGGGTATTATTTCCAGATCATACTTTAAAATTACTACAATCCATTTTCCTCTGTTTCCATATGGTCCATTCTGCATTAAAATATCCTTTACCACAACATTAGGTACATAAGAAATTATATGTGAATGCTAAATATAAAATCTAAAGTCTTTAATTTCTTTGACTTGTGCAAAGGTGTGTTTTTCCATGATGTTGTATTTGAGAGAAGCATCTCTTAAAGCTTTGCTGAATAAGGCTATTGGATGCTCAAATTCTTCGCTATTTTTTTGCACTAAAACAACTGCAATAGTGTGCTCAGAAGAAAACGAGAAGATTATAAAATCTTTAGTAAAATCTGGACTGATCAACTCTGGTGCTTTAGTTAATGCCCGTTTTACCATATCAATAGATTTCCTAGCCTTTATGCTCCATTTGATTTCAGAGTCTCTCTTGAGCATACTGGTTATGTTTCTAAGGAGTTCAACAAGATTGGGAATAAATCTTGATAGATTGGAGGTTTCTGTGGTGTATTTTTTTAGATGCAAAACTCGGAATCTTCATAGTCTTCATTTTTAGTCTACGTTTTGAGTCTAAATCAAGACTCATCTTTAGGACAAATCTTCTTAGAAAATTAATTTTACCTATGAAGGATTGAAGTTATTTAATGTTTCTTGGGGGGTTGATCTGTAGGATTTATTCAATTCTCTTAGGGTCAATTCTAACTCCATATTTTGACATTTTCACATTTTTATAGAATTTGGAGGGGGGTTTTCTTATCTTTCCATCTATCTAGAAACTAACACTGTAGGACTGCTAGTGAATTAATAGAGCCAGCTTGTAAAGCTCTGAACCATTTCCTAACGTCACCTCCAAAATTTTGAATGAATAATGTCATCATAACATCATCAAAATTAATCTCATATCGATCAAATAAATTATTCATTATGTCTACATGTTGCTGAGTAGTAATGTGTTGGGTGTTATCAAATTGGGGTATTTTAGATTGAAAATATTGGGGCATAGCCCCTGTATTTTGAGGAAGAACTTATGGAGCATAACGTGCAGCCATGTTTGGAGGTGGAGGGTTGATAGGTGGTGGATTAATAGGTATTGTAGGAAGTGGAAAAGGATGAACTATATGTGGAGGAGAGGATAGATGAAGGAATTTGAGTATTTATGAGAGGATAAGTAGCATAATTTTCAGAAGGGGTTGAACTCACAGATATTTGTTGAACTATTTGTGATGTAATGGATGATGCAACAACAATTAATGTAGACAATTCTTATGATTGTTGGAGATAGGCATATGTAACTGCTAAAGTGTGGTCTAATACCTAATCTTTGAGGATTTTAAAATCCTGGACAATTTCATGATCATATTTTGTTAAAGAAGACAAACGTTTAGGTGAACATGGATGCAGAATCGATTTTTCAATGAATAATTTATCTTCCCAATTTAGGGATTTTATTCTAAACAAAAAACTAAAAGATAGTAATCTCTATGGCATATTAATACAGTGATTATTTAACCAGAGATTGAATTTGAAAGAAATTATAGTTGATTTCAATTTCCCCAATGGAGTCTCCACTATGTTAGCACTCTATAATTTGCAAGAGATAGTGAGAAATAATCACAAAGGCCAACATCAAACCAACTTTGGAATCTAGGACCTATCCTTCCGAGATTTAGAGAGGGCTCTCTCTATAATATATATCTTTATTTAAATAAGTTTTAGGCTAGTTATGATATTACTTGGGTTTGTTTTGGATTTTGGAATATTTTTTGTATTCAATTTATTAATATCTATTAGGAAATGGAGTCAAAATATAACTAGATGGTTGCAACAACTTTTCACAGAGTAAACATAGGGAAAGCTAGGAATATTTACTGGATATATTCAAATTTTTAAATTGATTTATGATTGAAATGTGTGGAAATTTAGCAGAACCAAAGAGAAATTAAGAATTCTTTAGTTTAGCCTTCAGTGGAAAACATTATGATTGTAAACGCAAATAGAATAAGGTACTTAAAAGTAAATCCTATTCATCATGCTTTTTTATTTACAATTAGAATTAAGATGATTACAATGAAATATGACAATGAAACATACGAACAGAAGAAAAACATCACCAACATTTAAGCCACAAGAATCCTGTGAATGGTCTGATTATTATTGATGCTCCAATGCTCTAAAAAAGCTTACAATACTCGAAAAGACAGTAACGGTTCTGATCTCAATCAATCGACATTTGATACTTCCAAAACTGAATTATTTATACAAAAAATTACAACAAAACAATCTCTAACAAAATTGAACTAAAAACTCTAACTATTACATAATTATAGCTTCGGTGGAATGCGCTGTGCAGAGTAGGTGCTGATGTATTGGGGGAGGTTAGGATGTGGACCACATTTTACCATTGTCCCTGCAAATATGTTGTATGAACGCCCCATGTTGAATGCCTTTTGCTACCCGACCCAACCTTTCTGTTTTTTTGTAACCTGAATCCATTTTGCTGCAATTAACCCTTTTTCTAAACAAAACATTGAAAAAATCATTATATCTGACTTGAAATCCTTTATATTTTAGGTCTGAAATTTATCATATCCATAACATTATTGAATATCACATAATGAATAGTTTACAATATTAAAAGGAATCGGTGGTGCAATGTGAAAAGGGAAGTGACGTGGAGCGCAGGTGGGACCGTACCACAGTGCATATCACAACTGTTAACTATTAGTTATAAGCGCAGAGGAAATAAACTTTAAAAACTATGAAGTGTGACATGCGGGGGAGGAGGTGAATGGCGTGGCAGGGAAGAAGTGGGGCTAGATCGCAAGTGCACATTGCAACCTTTAGCTTTTAGTTATGAGCTGTAGGATTAACACCTAAGCTTTGTGAAGTGCGGGGAAGAGGTACCCACTGGAAATCAGGTGGAGTGTTATGAATCGACGAAAGGTTTAAGTAGTAAGTTTTATGGAGTTTATATGATATATGAATGTATTGCAATGAATGTAAAGTGAGGGGGGGTGGAGCTGTGGAGGTGGGGCCAACTTACCGCATCGCAAAATAAATATTTTGTGGGCACTCACAAAGGTAAGTTAAAGTATATGCGATGCGATATCAGAAATTGGCGATAGCATTATTTAAAGTTTAGTTTCCACTGAAAAACACGTCAAATTTGTGAAATGCGATGACGACCCCACTTTGATCATGATCGGGAATGAAAAGCGATAAAACAGTAAAGGTGGAAGGGTAAAGTGGAAAGGCGGAAAAAATGGTAAGTTAATGTATATTTCAATGGAAAATGATATGGAAGGGAAGTGTGGCAAGGAATGGGTCCCACTTCATATCGCATCTGTGATTTATAAGTTTAGCATTTCATTGTTGTAACAAAACTTTGCAATGGCGATATGCGCTAAAGGTACAAGGGGTCCTACCAATGGTTTATATAACACGACTATTTGATGGGTGGTGGAGCTTATAACATTTAACAATTTCGAAATTTTATAAAAGTGGGTTTATAGAATAATGAGTCCTAAAAGGTTATATATGTTGGTTTTGGTCTATGGGAAACGTGATTTTGAATGTGCGGGATTATAATGAAATGTGTGGAAATATATCAGCGAAGAAGGAAATGAAAAGGGAAATGAATGAAATGAAAGTAGTGGGAAAATATGCTTGGTTTAAAACTTTAGGATAGAAATTAATAATCAGAATTTATAACATACAAATAAATTTTTCAAAGGCGCATTTAGACTAGTAGCCAATCAAAACCTTTAAAACATAATGAAGATTTTCTTTTTGTTTCTTGCTTCCCTAATGTTTTGTTTTGCCTCCTTTTTTTAGAGAATCTAACACTTAACATTTTATTTTGCATTCTTTATTTAGGATATCTCATACCTAATATTTTATTGACATAGATGCCTACAAAAATAATAATATTTCTAACATTTTTAGCTTTTTTTTTAATTCATTTACATCCACATCCTACCTTATAATTTTTAACTTATTCAACTACTTATGGTAACTTATCAAAATAAGTGATGTTACGACACTCCCCTTGGTTCAGATTGAACTATTGGACCAATATTATTTTCTACATAACTAATTAAACTGTCGAGATTAAACAGTTTGAAAATTTATTTTCCACTTCTTATTGACAAACAATTTAAACCTAATTCAATCATGCTTAAACTATATGATTGAAGTTTATTTAACTTTTGTGGCATTTTAAATAAGCCACACACAACTTATTTTCAGAAGTAAGTTAAACTAAGAGTAGTGGTATTTAAATGTGCAACACTTTCAGAATTATTGTTTTTTGTTTCTTCTTTTTAATGGGGTTCACATCTTATACTTTTTATTTATAACATATACCCTCTTTTGATTTTTTTTATGTTATCTCTTTTTATATTTATTTTGAAAATTATTTGTAGATTGGAAATCATTTTACAAAATAAATTTTATAGATAGAATAAAATCAGTCACCTTGAGATCCTCTGAAATATAGGACCCTACAGATGCTAAAAATGGCACCAATATTTATTATTGAATCAGTCAAAGGACATCCCTTGAGAAAATAAAGTGGAGATGCCAAAAAAAAAGTTTTCTCCACAATAAGAGTAAACAATACATGCCCCTAGAGGCCAATTTGAATTGGTACTGATACAAAATGATGAGGAAAAATTCTCCTTGAAATGAGGAAGCTTTCCCCTCCAAAATCCCTCAAATAGTGGATCTGATTCCCGACACTAAGAGTTTGCAGTAAATGAGAGGGAACACATTCCTTGATTTTCTCAATCATCGAAATTTCAAAATCTCTTAATAATTTCTCAATGATTTCGTGATATTTCGTTAATTTATTTTCCAATCTTGATCCTCCAGTAGTAGGGAGAAAGTACCTAAATTATCTCCTTCTCCAAATCTTCATAATATGCCCAATATTTGCACAATATCCTTCAAAATTAAATAATATTAGGCACGAATATGTAATTGTCTCTAAACCTTCATAAGAACATATTAAAGCATAAAAAAACATTTTTAAGTGTAGAAGGAGGGATTTAATATATATTTTATGTGCCTAAAAAAGTTTCTATGGGCCTTAATTTATGATTAATTTAGAGGGACATCATACCCCCCTATTGTAATTGTTTCTCATCCTGTGAGCAACCTATTCATCCTCTTTATCTTATGGTTCTTCATGTATGCTGGCCTATTTCATTATCTGTTTATTGGTCCATGTGCTGCTCCTCCTGTTGATCTTCTTGGAGGTTCTGCATGGAGGTATTTAGGTGCCTTTGATGGTGTGTTCATTCTCCTAGAGTCTGCTGGTTGTTCTTTGAAGCCATCTTCGTCAACTTATCCTTAGATTTTGACCTTGTTGTACAAAATATAAAATTTCTACATGAAAATTTTCAACTTCTTGTAGCAGTCTTCTATCTACTTCTTGGGGCTCCAAATTTCTTATATATGAAGGGAAATTATTTATAGAGGTTAGGGATGGAATAATGGGCTGATTGGAGTGATGGATAGGTAATCTATCCACTAAACAGGATGCACCATCTCAGTAGGAGTCTCCTCAACTGACACCATCTAAGCAGGCACCTCCTTAGCAAACACCATCTGAGCAAGCACGCCCATATTATTAGCCAGCATCATCGACTGAGCACGCATCTTCGGTTGAGCAGGCACATCCATATGAGCATGATGCACCATCGACTGAGCAGACCTCGAGTACTAGCTATAGTATTGATGTAGTAGCACGATATATTTGAAATTTATATGAAGTTCTATTACAGTTGTATATTTTTGACATTATAAAGTTTTTTTTTCTAATTTAGACTATTTATATTATATTATATATGGAAAAACATTACATAGCTCTTCCTCTGGATTTGGCAAGCCAATTCCGAAGGGAAGTATCCAGAGTTTGAAAACAAAATACAGACTACCCCGGATGGGGAAACCAGTCCACAAGTAGAAAAAATTAAGAGCTACCCAGAATGGGAAACCAACATACGTAGTTTTGAAACTGAAATTGAGACATGACAGAGAAATATTCCAAAACATGTTCAAACGATAGAACGCTATGAGATAATTGGAGTGAGAGATGAGCACCCAAAATTTGAAACTATGGTGGACTTTCATTCTTCTTGCTGGGGTTGGGGTCTTCCTCCTCGACCCTGAAAACATAAAAAGAGTCACCATCCTCCTTGCTAAGCACGTGGATTGAAGCCTGAAGCCGAGGTGGCACCTGAACATCTTCCCATCTGGAGCTGGTAGTAAGATGACTGGTGTCCTCTTCCTTGCCTCCTTCGTGACATCTTGAGCTTCGACCGTCACTGGAACCCGAATTGTTGTTGGTGCAATGAATACTGTTGGAGGCGCTCTACACAAGAAGAGTTTTCATCTTGTGAGGTATGAAGGCCAGTTAAGACTGAAGAGTGGAATTATGAGGGCCTTTCTTTGGCCGAATGCTTGAGAAAGCAGGAAGCGAGACAGGGAGCTCAAAGGATAATTACGCAGAAAGGTTCACGGGGTCGAGCCTGCTTGGATCCTCCCAAACCACTGAAAGGTTTAATTCCTTTCCCATGGCATTTGATAGAGGGGGTTTGGAGAGGAGGTCACGCCCATCAGCCCTTCTACACCGCATTCAATGATGCCTAGGCATGGCTGGCGAGGGAGCAGAGGCACAAGATACGAAGGGGACACTCAACAGAGTAGGAGAGGAGCTACCACCACATAAATTCACCAAGGGGCAGCTGCAACTAGACTGAGCTGGGCCAAGAGCCGAGGGCTGAAGGGAAAGGCAAGAGGCGAGCAAAGAAAGCTAAAAGGAAAGTCGAATGGAGGCCTGAGGAGCGCGATGAACATGCTTAATAGCCATGGTAGTAGGACCGAGAGCCTTTAATGCTCTATAACGGGAGGACGTCTCGAAGAAGTTGGTAGGGAGTGAAATAACGGTTGGCATGCTCATGAATTTAATGTCGGGGTGGCGACCATGTGCGGGCACGTGGGGCAGACAGCTTCCCCGCCACATGGCGGCCATGTGGCCCATTCTTTCACCACGAGGCACCCGCATCCGGGGGACATAATATATATATATATATATTATGTTAATGTTGATGTACTTAATTTACATGTTGGTGTTCATCATGATGTGTATATCGTTAGGTCATGTAATATATGTTCATTTAATATGCTTGCAAATAGATGTGTATGTGATAGCAGTTATTTTACATGAGATGTATATTCGATGTTTGTGTTGTGATGATGTTATACAATGCTTGTGTTTTGTTAGATGATCATGATCACGATTATTAGATGATGTTAGCGAATTTGAATGTGTATTTTAAAATATGATATATGTACGATGGTTATCATGATCGTGATGTTTATTTTTAATATTAAATCATGATATTTATTAAATATTACGTATTCATAATTGTAAAATTATGTAATTGTAATTTTAATTGTATGTATCGTGATTGTAATTGTAATTGTATGTAAAATATTTGTAAAATTGTAATTGTATTGTGAAATTGTAAAATTGTAATTGTAATTGTAATTGTATTTATCGTGATTGTAATTGTAACTTTAATTATAATTCTAATTCTAATTCTAATTTTAATTCTAATTGTATGGAATATTATGAAATTTTAATTGTAATTGTAATTTTAATTTTAATTGTATTTAAAATATTTGTAAAATTTTATCTGTAACTGTAATTGTATTGTGAAATTGTAAAATTGTAATTGTATGTATTGTCATGGTTCAATTTTATTAAAATTGTAAAATTTGTAAATTTGTATGAATATAAATAATTGTAAAATAATAAATCTAGAATAATATGATTTTTTTTAACATAATAAATTTTAGAAAATAATGCAAATAAATTCATGTTTAGAATTATCATTATTTTATTATGATCTTACATACCAAAAATTACAGTATACATTAATACATTTATTTTTATTTTGAAGATATCATTCACACACACACACACATATAATAGGGTGCATTTATTTAAGTAATGATATAGTGAAAAACCATTTAAAGAAATCATGTAGTTGTATTATTTTAGGAATTGAAATAGAAAAAAGAACTTGATACAGTGCATTTCTTTTGAGATCAACGTAATTGAAAATTATCAAGTGAAATGATTTTAACATTAACACAATGCAAACTAATTAATTCAAAATATATATTATAATGTTTGGAAAGAAAGAGTTGTTGGGAAAAATACTGAGAGGGGGGGGGGTGAATCAGTATTTAGGACTTACTCAAAACTTTTTACTTTTTCATTCACTAAAACCCATACGCTACTTTGTTGAGGCCAAATAGCGTATGTACGTGGATATCCTTCATAAAACTTGCGTATGAACAAAGATCTAATTATGTAGATAATTCTTAGCTTAGTTCTTTGCAACATTCATTCATCTGATGTTTAGTTAACAGTAAGCATGTGCAGTAATAACAGAATAAACCATCACACATAAGCATCACACATGAACACCAGGATTTTAGGTGGAAACCCAAGTCGGGAGAAAACCACCGCTGCCATTGTCTCAGCCTTCAATATTTTATTATAAAGAAAAAATCTTACAACAATTTACTGGTGCAGACTCATACCAGTATGCAGGCACCCACCTGCGCTCGTTTACCAGCCTCTCCTCGAAGGGAGCTACAACCCCCTGCTCTCATTTACCAGCCTCTCCTGGAAGGGAGCTACAACCCCCTGCTCTCGTTTACCAGCCTCACTTGGAAGGGAGCTACAACCCCCTGACTGAAGGCTACAACCCTCAGCACCTCTATGGACCACGTTTCATCAATTTTCACACTGGATCCAACAGCTTCAATAGAGCACAACTTGCAGGCCACTTTTCATCATATTTTCAGACTGGACCCACTCCACACATTTAAGCTCAATCATACATCAAAATGATACTTATAACTCATTGACAGATAGTAGTAACACAACAGAACAAATCATACATTCCATACTTCATACTTCAGCAAACCCTAGTTTTTCATACGCGATTTCCTTTCTCTGGTCCCGCGTATATACGCGCTTTCATGCATATAAAACCGCGTATACATCTGAACATATTGCAGATCTAATTTCACAACCCATACGCGCTTTCTCTGAAGACGACCCGCGTATACAAGCGCTTCCTCTGTTACAAAATTGCATATAGATCTTCAGACATTATAGGGCAGCATACTTCTTCAGATCAGATATTCAGTTTAGATTTTACCCTTCACTTCAGACAGATGTTCACCTCATCTCAGATCTAAGCATTCCATAAACAGATCTAGAAGATACAAATACATTTTCTTCATAGGTGCATCACAGATTCAGATCTATCATCAAACTGTTACCCTTTCCATTTAGACATACTTCAGAGTGAAGTATTCATTCAAACCCATACACTTGCACCCACTGCACAATGAATTTCTTCTCCTTAAATAGATCTAGCCTTTGACAATACCATGAGCCAAAACCACACAACTTCCAATGGTATTCCTGGACGGGATCACATAGACAATCCAGCGCTCAATACAATGGGTCAATACAATGGTAAAGTCCCTTGGTTTTATTAATTTAGAGCGCAATTAAGCATATGTGACTTGGCACGTACTTTTCTGTGTACATACACTACTTCACCTTAACAAATCCGCGTATGCCTTGTTTAACATTATTCTTTCACTTTCTGATATTTCTTTCTTTTGTTATTTCTGAGCTACTTGTAGAACATCAGATTTACATCATTAATAAAATCATCAAGCATCAAGAACAACTTCATTAAATAGGTTACCATCATCTTCACCAAGTGGGTTGCCATCAAGGACAACACTCTGCATCATAATGCCAACAATCTCCCCCTTTGGACTTGATGGCAACCACGATGGTGTTTGATCACCACAACAGATAGATACATTAAGCATAATGATATTCTCCCCTATTCAAACACCATGTCACTCTCCCCCTTTGACATCAAGGGCAAAGGGCGGATCAAAACCAACACAAGGTTGTTTTCTCCTCATGTTTTCTCCTCATGTAGATCTGATGTGTACTGAAGTTACCATGCTCCTCCTGAGTTCATGCTGAATCTTCAAACAATTTTTTTTTTTTTTTTCAATGAAGTACATGACTCTATGACCTTCCTATCACCAAGAACTCATACTTACATCAAAGATCCAACCAAGTGGATTTACATATGAGACTCAAATACCCAACCAAGTGGGTTTACACAATTTTGACTCAACTAACCAACCAAGAGGGTTTACACATTTTGACTCAAGTACCCAACCAAGAGGGTTTACACATTTTTACTCAAGTACCCAACCAAGTGGGTTTACATATTTGATCAAGTCCTTACATGACTGAATATTACAATTTTACATCATAGGTCTCAACATGACCTTTTCATCAAATAAAAATTATGAATTCTTATGACCAGTACCAGAAAGACCTCAAGAGAGAGATCTTATTTCAAAATCATCATAATGCCAACAATGCATTACACTCAGCAAGGCTAATGCTCCCCTTGAAAATGTGCATCCAAGCATCCTTTCCATATGACCAAGGCTCCTCCTTAGCTTGTGCAACCTGAAACTCTTTTAACAGCAAGTTATCAACAACAATCTCTGCATGATCTGTCCTTATCTCTGAATCATAAGACTTCCATCTCATCGATGTGTGAAAACAAAGAATACTCTTCAGCAAAAAGCAAATAGGGTTCATCCATAATCTCATCATAAGAAACCATGTATCATGTCATCATCATTTAGAACTGAGAAATAAGTAGATACAGTGCCAATAATACAATCATTATTAGTCAGACTGATGCTCCCCCTGAACCTGTGCTCCTAATCTTCAGCTGTCATACTAATTTTCTTATCATAAATGCATACGCGATTGTCTCCACTGGAACTCGCGTGTATACGCGGATGTAGTTCACAGAACCCACGTATGGAAAGTGAAACATTGAAAACTTCACATTCCTTCATCTCCCCCTGAATTTGTACCACTACTTGTCTTCTTCACATCAGATGCTCTGTCAGAAATAAACATAACCAGAATAACCAAACCAGCCATGGGAATCACCATACATTGCTCCCCCTGTGACGATACATTACTAATCCCTATAATGTATCTCACATCACTCCTGCAGTCATTAAGAGAAGTAAGCTTTAGAAGCGGATGACTGCAGTAGGGTCAATATTCCCTACGTTTCTGACCGATTCTCCTTCTTTTTCCAACTTTGCTTGAAATTTCGAAATGTGTGCTGGAAATCATCCAATTTCTCATATTTGTTCATTCTGCATTCTTTTTCCACATTTCCATACTTGTTACAAGCATAACATCTCATGTGACCAGATAAGTAAGCATAAGGATCATAATGTGTTGCTCTATTCTTCCTTCTATTGCAATCAGCTGCTTTATGACCATACTTGCTGCATGAAAAACAATATCCCTTGAAGCAACCAGAGTACCTTTCTGAATAGAATCTATTTGATTGTGACTGAAATGATCTTCTTCTGCAATTTTCTGCAACATGCCCATAATTATGACATTTAAAGCATTCAACATTATTGAATGATTTCCTTTGAGAATTAACGATTGAAGGTTGACCTTTAGTTTCTTTCAACACTTCAGGTTTTTCTTTGACATCCTTTGAATCTTTAGCATTTCCTTGCGAACTAGATTCTCCTTTGACAATTTCATGAAAACCAAGACCAAGTTTAATAGTAGGAGACCTTTGATTACTAAGAATATTGTCCAGAATCTTAGTACTATCTTGAAACCTCAAGAGTTTATCCTTTTATTCTAATTTACCTTTGAGAATGTTTACCTCAACCTCCAATTTTTGGCATTTCTTCTTCATGCTTTCTTCGACCCTTTTTCCTTCTTCTACTTGATCATTTAATTTTAAGATTTCTTCCTTCAACAAATTTTCTTGATCTTCACATGTTTGTAGCAGTTCTTCATTCTTCTTATTTGATTTTTCCAGATCTTCTTTGAGAGAGATTATTTCTGCTTCAAGTCCTTCCTTTTCAAATGATTGTAGAGGTTCTTTATTCTTCTTATTTGATGCTTCAAGATCTGCTCTCAAAGAGATGATTTCTGCTTCAAGTCCTTCATTCTTCTTATTTGATTTTTCCAGATCTTCATTTAGATCATTGATTTCTACTTCAAGTCTTTTATTTCGATTGCTTCCATAGTTGTACAACTTTTGATACTTGTCTACCTATCCATTCAGAATTTCTATCTGTCCTTTCAGTTGAGAGATCATCTCATTGTAGATATCTTCTCTTTCTTTAAATGATCTTTGTTGATCTTCAACTTTAATCTTGAGAGCTTCTTCTAGATCCATAACATTACTTTCACTATCTTTACCATTGCATGCACAAGAAAGTGAATCACAAGAACCACATTCAATACCTGTTTTATTTTCCTCATTTTCTGATGCACATGTTTTCTGAGAAATCTCCTTTTGAGTAGCCTTCTTCTTTTGCTTCCTTGCCATGAGCACTAGTAGATCTTGGTCAGAATCTTCTTCATCTTCACTTGACATTTCATTATTATCTTCATTTGCATAATAACTCTTTCCCTTTACAAATTGTTTCCCTTTATCATGATTTTCTCTATAAGGACATTTAGTAGCATATTGACCAACTCTTCCACAATCAAAACATTTGAAGGGAAGCTTACCTTTGAATCTTCCAGTACCTGGTTGGAGTCTTCTCACAAAATTTTCTTCTTCTTCTTCTGATATGTAACTTGATTCCTTGAAAACTTCCTTTTCTTTTCCTTTTGCACACGCCTTAAAAGAAACTTCTTTGATTTGAGAGGGACCTCCTTGTCTCATTTCATAAGCAGTTAGAATACCATGTAGTTGAACAATAGTAAGATTTTGCAGATCTTTCCTTTCTTCAATAGCTGATACTTTTGACTCAAATTTTGAAGTCAAAGATCTTAAGACTTTTTCCACCAGAGTAGTATCGGTTATGGTTTCACCCAAACTTCTCATACGATTTACAATATCATCTAGACGTAAAAAGAAACTGGCAATACTCTCATCACTATGCATCCTTAAATTTTCATATTCAATTATGAGAGTTTGGAGTTTTGCACTTTTTACCTTTGTATCTCCTTCATAGCTCAAAATGATTTTGTCCCATATTTCTTTTTCTGAATTTAGCTGCATCACTTTAGCAAATTCTGGTTCAGACATGCTTCCTAATAAGACATTGACTGCTTTGGCATTGATTTCATATTTCTTCCTTTCTGCTGCATCAGTAGGAATACTAGCCGGATACTGATAACCTCCTTCCACGATTGCCCATACTTCTGCACCAAGACTTTGCAGATATTCTTTTGTTCGTATCTTCCAGAATAAAAAATTATTTCCATTGAATAGAGGTGGCCTTATAGTCATTATCCCTTCATGACTTCCCATTGCGACGGATCTCCTTCAAGCGATCAAGCTTCTGCAGAAGGACCTGCTCTGATACCAATTTTTGGGAAAAATACTGAGAGGGGGGGGGGGGTGAATCAGTATTTAGGACTTACTCAAAACTTTTTACTTTTCCATTCACTAAAACCCATACGCTACTTTGCTGAAGCCAACTAGCGTATACACACGGATATCCTTCATAAAATTCTCATATGAACATAGATCTAATTATACAGATAATTCTTAACTTAGTTCTTTGCAACATTCATTCATCTGATGTTAAGTTAACAATAAGCATGTGCAGTAATAACAGAATAAACCATCACACATAAGCATCACACATGAACACCAGGATTTTAGGTGGAAACCCAAGTCGGGAGAAAACCACCGCTGCCGTTGTCTCAGCCTTCAATATTTTATTATAAAGAAAACATCTTACAACAATGTACTGGCGCAGACTCATACCAGTACGCAGGCACCCACCTGCGCTCATTTACCAGCCTCTCCTGGAAGGGAGCTACAACCCCCTGCTCTCGTTTACCAGCCTCTCCTGGAAGGGAGCTACAACCCCCTGCTCTTGTTTACCAGCCTCACTTGGAAGGGAGCTACAACCCCCTGATTGAAGGCTACAACCCTCAGCACCTCTATGGACCACGTTTCATCAATTTTCACACTGGATCAAACAACTTCAATAGAGCACAACTTGCAGGCCACTTTTCATCATATTTTCAGACTGGACCCACTCCACACATTTAAGCTCAATCATACATCAAAATGATACTTATAACTCATTGACAGATAGCAGTAACACAGCAGAACAAATCAGACATTCCATACATCATACTTTAGCAAACCCTAGTTTTTCATACGCGCTTTCCTTTCTCTGGTCCCATGTATATACGCGCTTTCATGTATATAAACCCGCGTATACATCTTCACATATTACAGATCTAATTTCACAACCCATACGCGCTTTCTCTGAAGAAGACCCGCGTATACATGCGCTTCCTCTGTTACAAAATTGCGTATAGATCTTCAGACATTATAGGGCAACATACTTCTTCAGATCAGATATTTAGTTCAGATTTTACCCTTCACTTCAGACGGATGTTCGCCTCATCTCAGATCTAAGCATTCCATAAACAGATCTAGAAGATACAAATACATTTTCTTCATAGGTGCATCACAGATTCATATCTATCATCAATCTGTTACCCTTTCCATTTAGACATACTTCAGAGTGAATTATTCATTCAAACCCATACACTTGCACCCACTGCACAATGAATTTCTTCTCCTTAAATAGATCTAGCCTTTGACAATACCATGAGCCAAAACCACACAACTTCCAATGGTATTTCTGGACAAGATCACATAGACAATCCAGCGCTCAATACAATGGGTCAATACCATGGTAAATTCCCTTGGTTTTATTAATTTAGAGTGCAATTAAACATACGTGACTTGGCACATACTTTTCCGCGTACATACGCTACTTCGCCTTAACAAATCCGTGTATGCCTTGTTTAACATTATTCTGGCACTTTTTGATATTTCTTTCTTCTGTTACTTTTGAGCTACTTGTAGAACATCAGATTTACATCATTAATAAACTCATCAAGCATCAAGAACAACTTCATTAAGTAGGTTTCCATCATCTTCACCAAGTGGGTTGCCATCAAGGACAACACTCTGCATCATATTGCCAACAAGAGTCTTAGTTATAAGGTTAAGTCCTCTTCTTTATAAAAACCCATCTTAAATAGTATAAATGATGAAATAACACATGTACCATATCACTCTCTATTCTCATGATCACCCTCATTATCTTCCAACTTGCTTGGCATGATAACACTATTGTTCTAAAAAATATGTTTTGATCTAGGGTCATGTCTCAATACGAACCACCAATTCCTACCCAACACATCTGGGTCAAAAAACACCTAGTTGCAATGTTTGTGGAAAACATAAGGCTCCTTAGCTTCATCCCACATCTTTCTAATGTTGATACATATCAACCTGTTGTCGCGATCTTCCTTTACATTATTCCGATCAAAGGTGTCCCATCACTTGCACCTAAAATTAACACATTGGAAAGAATAGAAGTTGACTTCAATGATCTCTTGTATCTTTTCGATGTAACCTAATATTCCTCGTACTAGGTTTGATCATGATGGCTAGCTCGACCAGATTGGTCGAACTCGACTTCCACTCCACAGTCTTATGTCATGTGTCCATCATCGACATTTTATGTGTGAAAATGGCGGCCATAAGCCCGCATTGATGGAAACAAATGCACCTATAAAAAAGTTAAAAAATCATAGCATCATGTGTCTAATAACCCAACTGTTAAAATATAAAATATAGATGTTACATTTCAAAGGTGCATTATTAAGTTTAAAATGTACATAAATAGATTATTACCAAGTTGTTTCATCTAATCCCTACGTTTAGCACATCCTCTTCAGCATGCGGCTAACGACTAGTTGCACTGTATTTCTATCTGACTTGGTCAGCAACCCAACTATCGGGGCATATAATTGGCATATTTTCTTTTAAATGATCGGGATAAGGCCCGCTTATACCGTTCAACCATAACACTATTACCGATGAAATAAGTAACTGCACTGGTACCTACTTTTTGACATAGCAAGAAAAACACCCAATTTTGAAAAGTAGTGATGCAGAATCAATTTTTTTTTTTTTTAGCATGTTTTTGGCACTTTAATTTTTTACTTATTTATTTATTTATTTTTTCTATGATGCTTTTTATGTCAATTTTTAATAATAGTGGTGGCGTATCATCGCCAACATTTTTTTAGAGGATTGATTTTGACACTACATTTTCTAATGTCTTATTTTTCCATGAGATGTTTATTTTTAAGTGCATTTACGTACCTGTGTTTTAAAACGAAAAAAATAAATATTTTTAAAGTAAAAATTTGTAATGATATCTTCACTTTTTTACATAGATAAAAAGGGTCAATATTATAAAGTTTATATTTTCCACAAGTTTATGTATTGCTAATTAATTTTTCAATGCACATCAAATAATTGTCTTTAAAAAACCAATATTTTGAATGATATGACAAAAAAAAACAAATTTTCAATACAAATAGAATGAAAAAAATACACTTTTAGAGACTTTTTGTTGAAAAAAACATGTTAAATAAACTAATTTTTGGGAAAATATTAACAAAAGAAACTTAAGAAAATATCATTTTTATTGAATTTTATGGCAAAAAATAATAGTAATCACATGTTTTTTGCAAAAAATAAGGATTCTTCTCATAAAATGTCAAAGTCTAAACATTACAAGTAAAAATTATTAATAGATCTAAAAAATGAGCTTTGTTTGCAAGTATAACTTAAATATCATCAAGAATATCAACTAATACATGTTCAACATCATATAGAACATCATTGATGGCTTCTTCTGCAACATTTTATGCTTCATTTTGGTCATTGTCATCTTCTAATGGATCTTTCATGTCTGCAAATCTTCCAAAGTGTCCCTTTACAATCATTCCATATAATGGTGGTTGAGGTCCCTTTGCTTCTTTTTCCACACGTGATTCATTAAAATCCCCTTTCCTCAAACCAAATTCTTGCTTCACATCAGGAAGGAATTCAAGAGCGTTAATTCTTTGTTGAATAAATTTGCATTCCACTAGGTCTTTCTCAATGGCAATGCAATTTCTTCCTTTTGGTAGGAAACATGCTAGTGTTGTACCTAATCATCAAGCACAAAATAAATAAGTAAGAAAATTAGTATAAAGACATAAAAAGTAAAAAATAAAATCTTTAAATTTAAATTTCTATAATAAAAATTACCTGGACCTGAGAATATATCCAAAACGCAATCTCCTTCATTTGACAAAGCCGCCCAGCCTACCTCCGGCCCCCGGTTGGGCGAAGGGCGATTTGTAGAATCTCCCTCCACCCAGCCGAGAGCGATTCTCGAAATCGCCCTCCACCTAAGCGGGGGGTGATTCTCAGAATCGCTCTCCGCCTAGCCAGGGGTGATTCTTAGAATCGTCCTCCACCTAATCGGAGGTAGGAGGCAGGCTGGGCAGCCCTTGTTGGTGCTAGCCGACCAGCCTTTGACCCTCGGCTGGGCGAAGGGAGATTCTCGGAATCACCCTCCGCCCGGCTAGGGGCCGGAGGCCAGCTGGGTGGCACCATTGAGGGCTGACCAGCCTGCCTTCGGCCCGCGGCTGGGTTGAGGGCGATTACGAGAATTGCCTTCCACCCAGCCACGGGTCAGAGGCAGGCTCGGAAACCCTCAATGGTGTCGCTTGGCCTACCTCAGGCCCTTGGGTGGGCAGAGGGAAATTCCAAGAATCACCCTTGGTTGGGGGGAGGACAATTCTGAGAATCACCCCCAGCTGGGCGGAGGGCGATTCCAAGAATCACCCTCTGCCCAGTCGGGGGTGATTCTCAGAATCTCCCTCCACCCAGTCGGGGGCCGAAGCTAGGCCGGATGGCACCATCGAGGGCTACCCAGCCTGCCTCTGGCCCCCAGCTGGGCAGCCCTTGATGACGCCATTACGCTGGCCTCTGGCCCCTGGCTTGGCAGAGGGAGATTCCTGGAATCACCCTCCACCCGGCCGAGGGATGGAGGCTGGTCGTGCGGCACCATCGAGGGCTTCCCAGCCTGCCTCCAGCCCCTGGCTAGGCAGAGGCAGACTGGCTAGCCCTTTATGGCGCCAACCGGCTTAGCTATGACCCCTGATTGGGCAGAGGGAAATTATGAGAATCACTCCCTAGTGGGCAAAGAGTGATTCTCGGAATCACCCTCTACCCAATCGAGGGTGATTCTAGGAATCACCCTCTACCTAGCCGAGCTGGGCAGATACAAGTTGGGCAGCCGTCGACGGTGCCACCTGCCGTCCTCTGCACCCTAGCTGGGTGGAGGGTGATTCCGAGAATCACCCTCCAGGCTCTGCCTAGCCAAGGGCTGGAGGCCTACCGGGTGGCACCGTCGAGGGCTTCCAAGCCTGTGTTTGGCTGTGCAGAGGGAGATTCTCTGAATCACCCTCCACCCAGCTGGGGGCTGAAGGTCGGCCGGGCGGCACCATCGAGGGCTGTCCAGCCTGCCTCTGGCCCTCGGCTAGGTGGAGGGTGATTTTGAGAATCGCACTCCACCTAGTTGTGAGTCGGAGGTAGGCTGGGTAGCCCTCGATGGCGCTGCCCAACTTGCCTCCGGCCCCCGGCTGGGTAGAGGGCGATTCCAAGAATCATCCCCGACTGGGTGGAGGGTGATTCCGAGAATCATCCCCTGCTGGGCGGAGGGCGATTCCAAAAGTCATCCCTAGCTGGGCGTAGGGTGATTCTGGGAATCATCCCCGGCTGGGCAGAGAGCGATTATGAGAATCACCCTCTGCCCAGCAGGGAATCACCCTCCGCCTAGCTGGGGGTGATTCTCGAAATCACGCTTCACCTAGCCGGGGGCCAGAGGTAGGCCAGGTGGTGCCGTCGAGGGCTGTCCAACCTACCTCTGGCCCCTGACTACGCCGAGGGCGATTTCAAGAATCAACCTCGGCCCAGCTGGGGGCCGGAGGTAAGCTAGGCAGCCCTCAATGGCGCCACCTGGCTGGCATCTAGCCCCCAGCTAGGCGAAGGGAGATTCTCAGAATCACCCTCCGCCCGACCGGGGGCCAGAGGCTGGCTGGATGGCACCATTGAGGGATGCCCAGCCTGCCTCTGGCCCTCGGCTGGGTGGAGGGTGATTCCGATAATCGCCCTCCACCTAGCCGCGGGCTAGAGGCAGTCTAGGCAGCCCTCGATGGCGCTGCATGGTCTGCCTCCGACCCCCGGCTGGGTGGAGGTCAATTCCGAGAATAACCGAGTAGCCCTCCACCCAGTTGGGGACGATTCTTAGAATCACCCTCCACCCAACCAGGGGTGATTCTCGGAATCACCCTCCACCCAGCCGGGGGCTGGAGGCAGGCCGGGCGGCTCCGTCGAGGGCTGCCCAGCCTGCCTCCGGCCCCTGGCTAGGTGGAGGGCGATTCTCAGAATCACCCTCTGCCCAGCCGGGGACTGGAGGTAGACTGGGTAGCCCTTGACGGCACCGCTAGGCCGGCCTCCAGCGGGCTGGAGGGTGATTTCAAGAATCACCCTCCACCCAATCGAGGGCCAGATGCTGGATAGGCGGCGCTGTCAAGGGCCACCCAACCTGCCTTTGGTCCCCGGCTGGGTGGAGGGCGATTCTCGAAATTTCCCTCCGCCCAGCCGGGGGCTAGAGGTAGGTTGGGCAACCCTCAACGGTGTCGCCCGACCAACCTCCGACCCCGGGGAATTGTCCTCTGCCCGGCCGGGGGCCAGAGGCTGGCCGGGTGACGTCGTCGAGGGCTGCCTAGCCTGGCTCTGGCCCCTGCCAGGTGGAAAATTAATTTTATTTTTTTTTTTTTTTTTCAAAGACAAACTATATAATTTTTTTTTATCTAAACAAAAAAATTTATAATAAAAAAAAATGTATTGTTTAAAAAAAAAAAAAAAAAAAAAAAAAAAAAAAAACTATTCAATTAAAATTTTAAAATATATAAAAACAATAAAAACAAATTAAAAAATATATTTTGAAAAATAAACAAAAAAATATAAAAAAAAAATTGATGTTTACTTTTAATTTTTTTTTAAATTAAAACAATTATTATTTAAAATATAAAAAAACATTTAAAAATAAAATTAAAATATGTTTTAAAATATAATCAAAGATTTTTAAGAAGATTTAAATTTTTAATTTTTATTTTCTTAAAACTAAAACAATTATAATTTAAAATATAGAAAAACAATAAAAAAAAATTTAAAAATATGTTTTAACATATAAACAAACAGATATATGAATAATAAATTTTTCATTTACTTGTTCATTTTTAAAAATTGTTTAAGTCGTATAATTTTTCCATAATTTCATGGTTGAAGTATCTTGAAAACTTAAGATTTAAAGACTTGAGATTTACAACTTGTCATTAAGGTTTTTATGCGCTACGAAATTTTATCTTTAATGTTATGGTTGAAAATAATTACAATTTTAGGGTTGTTTAGAGTCAAGATATTTTATATTTAACAACATGGATAAAAATTGTTCGAAATGATAAGCCCTTCAGACATGATTTTGTTTATATTTAACATCATCTATCAAAAAATTTAGAATTTTATGATTTTTCAATGTCCTAATATTTTTTATTTAATTCCATTGTTACAATGTGTCAAAAGTGTGACACAATGTTTTTTTTTTGTTATTCCAGCATCAACTCGTTTTGTTTTTAGGGTGTTTTTTCAATCCTTCTTCCAAGAAACAATTTCGTTTTTAACATAATTTTATAAAAAGGTGAAATTTGACCCTGAGAAAAAAACAAATGCGTTCTGGAATACACAGTTTTTGTTTTTGGGGCATTTTTTCATGTTTTTTGAACCTTTTTGGGCTAGAGTTCCCGTTTTGAGGTAATAGCTCCCATTTCATCGGTAACAATGTTCCATCTGAATTATTTCCTATCACTATCCCATTTCATCCTCTTTTTTCATACAATGTGACCCACGGTTGTATCACTTCGGAATTGTAAAGAAGAAATTTATTGATTGTTTCAATTTATGCATTTGTCGATGAAATCAAACTGACGTATAGTACATATGAGATCAAAATATACATTATATCGAAGTTCAACGTCAATATTTACTTTGTGTAAATTTGACAAATTATAAGTCACTTACTCTTTATCAAGCGCCTTTTTCCATTCATTTGGAGAAGCTCCCCTTCTATTTTGTCTTCATCCCTTTCATCATCCCAAATCACTGCACCTGGTGTGTTGTAGATCTACTTGATGTACTCACTGGAATAATAGAAAGGCTCATAGGATATGTACCCCTCTCCCATAGACCCCTTTATTTTTTCCCTTTGTCGAACAAAGCCTTTCAATTTCTTCATGTACCTCTCTAAGAAGAACATCCAACGACAAGAAACCACCCCAACTAGGTGGATTAGAAGATGAACCTACAAGTCCATGAAACTCGTAGATCTACTGGTGGATAAATATTAGTGGATCGCGGTAGATCCGGGTACTAAACCAACAACAATGTTAAATGAAGACTGGAAGAAGTTGGATCAAAAGTCAAAGAGCACGATATGGTTGTGTGTCTCAGATTTAGTATTGTTGAATGTATCTGGGGAAGCTACGATGAAGACTTTGTGGGACAAGATAGGGAATTTTTACCAATCTAAGTCTCTAGTGAATTAATTGTTCCTGTGGAAAAAAATATATAACATGAGGATCAAGGATGGAGACTTGGCTATAGAGCATCTAAATGCCTTCAATACTATGGTAATTCAGTTGTCATTTGTTGATATTAAAATCTCAAATGAAGATTCATGGGATAGTCTGGTTATTGCAATTGGTAGTAATAAAACTACCTTGAATTTTGATGAAATTATCTCAGCCTTGCTATCAGAGGAAATGAGACGAAGAAATATTGAGGGCCAGAATGGAGATGCCTTATTTGTACAAGTAATTTCCTAGAACAGAAAAAAAAATAATGTTTTGAGTGGGAGATCTAAACCTCCAAGAAATTTTGTAAGGTGTGTTGGAAATTCGAAAAGGAAGTGCACTAGAAAAAAGACTACAGATCTAAAGCTCCTAAGAAAGGAAAGGGATCTGATGATTCTTTTTCTGCAGAGGCAAACCCACCTCAGATGAAGGTGGGGATGTGTATTTGGATTCTTCTTCAAATACACATGTAGAAAATAAGGCATGGTTGATTGACTCAGGTGCATCCTTTCACTTCACTCCCCATAGGGAGTGGTTCTGCAAGTATGAGAAGTATGATGGTGGTGATGTCTTCTCACAGGATGAAAGGAAGGGAAAAATCATCGGACTTGGAAAATCCAAGCTGAAGCTGCAAGGTGGAAGGATTAAAACACTTCCTAGTGTTCTACATATTCTTGCATTGTCTAGAATTCTGATTTTTGTAAGAAATATCGATGATGCAGGTGTAAAAATAGTATTCGAGAAAGATACCTGCAAGATGGTTTGGGGAGTATTAGTATTAATGCAGGGATTTCATATTGGAACTCTATAAAATATTCAGGGTAGAATTTTTATTGATGGGTGTAACAGTGCCAGGGTTCCTGAAAGTGGAGTGGAAAGCCTAGCGGTCTCTAGAGAAAAGACCATGCTATGCCATCAAAGGCTTGGACATATTGGTGAGAAGGGACTTCATATATTGCATGGTAATGTTATGGTAGAAAGTATTTCCAATTTCTCTCTATATTTCAATTTCTGTGAACATTTTTTATATAGGAAGAAAAATTGGGTGAGTTATCCTTCTGGTGCTAAGAGGGAAAACAAGATATTAGATCTTGTGCACAGTGATGTGTTTGGACCTGTGTCGGTTCCATCACTGGGTAACTTTGTGTACTATGTTTCATTCATATATGATTTCTTAAGGAATACATGGATATATTTATTGAGAAATAAATCTAAATTCTTTGACAGATTTAAAGAATTTAAGGCTCTGGTGGAAAACCAGACAGAGAAGAAGATAAATGTGTTGAGGACAAATAATGGTAGAGATTTTTGCGAGAAGGAATTTGAAGAATTTTGTAAGAAGTGTGGTCTGGCACAACATACGACTAATCCATACACACCTCAAAAAAATGGATTTGTAGAAATAATGAATAGATATTTGATGGAAAAGGCAAGAAGCCTGCTCAGTGGTACCAGGTTAAGGCAGGAATTCTGGGCATAAGAAGTGGAGATTGCATGTTACCTGGTTAATAGATCACCTTCATCGGCGTTGGAGGATAAGACTCCATATGAGGTATCGATTGGTAAGAAACCCTCTCTTTTACATCTGAGGGTATTTGGATGTGATGCATATGTACATGTTCCAAAGGATAAAAGGACCAAGTTGGATAATAAATCTGAAAGGTGAATCTTTATTGGGTATAAGGATGATTTGAAAGGTTACAAGATTTGGAACCCATAAATAAGGAAAGTTGTGTACAACTAAGATGTGGTGTTTAGAGAGGTGAAATATGTTGTTAAACATGAAGTCCTACCAAAAGAACCTGAGAATATAGAGTTTTAGCTAAAGGAGGATGAATCCAAATCTACAACAGAAGAAGATTCAGAAGAGGAAGAGCCATAAACTCCAGCTGTGAGAAGATCAGTTTGGGAAAGAAGGAAACCAAAAATTTATACTCCATCTATTTTCTATTCAAATTTTTCTTTAACCATCGTTGATGATGATCCCAGAACTGTCAAGGAGGCAGTCGATTTAGAGGATGGAAAATTCTTGAAGGAGGCATTGTTGATGAAATGGAATCCTTGCACAAAAATGAGGCATGGGATCTGGTGGAGTTTCCAGTTGGAAGGAAGCCCATTAGAAGAAAATGGGTGTTTAGGAAGAAGATGAATGTAGAAGGCAAGGTGAATAAATAAAAATATTGGTTGGTAGAAAAAGGTTATTCCCAGGTGCCGAGAATTGATTTTGGCGATATTTTTTTCTCTTATTTCCAAGGTTACTTCTATTATATTACTTTTATCTGTTGTTGTTGCATTTGATTTTGAGGTAGAGTAGAAGGATGTGAAGACAAAATTTCTTCACGAGGATCTGAAAGAGTATATCTACATGAAGCAACCTGAAGGCTTTATAGTGAAGGGTAAGAAAGAACTTGTATGCAAGATAAAAAATTCTATGTATGGGTTAAAACAGTCACCAAGGATGTGGTATCATAAATTTGATACCTATATACGAGGACTTGGATTCACCAAAAGAAAAGAGGATCACTGTGTGTATTTTAAATTAATTGGTGACCGTGTTATTTATTTGGTATTGTATGTGGATAATATTCTTTTTATTGGAAATGACAAATGAATTATCCAGGATTTGAAGACCCAATTGTTCTCCAAATTCGACATGAAGGATCTTGGTGCTGTAAACTATATTTTGGGTGTGGAAATTCTTTGAGATCGGGAAAAAAGGAAGCTTTTGTTAGGTCCTTATATTACTAGTATAGTCCCTTATTGTTGTTAGTGTAACCCCCTTATTGTTATTTTTGTACCCCTGTAACCCCCATATTGTTACTATTATGCCCGTAAATTATTGTTGTTAGGTCGGATAGGATTACATTGTGGCCCCATGGACTCCTATATATAGAAAGGAGGTTTTTTCATTTGTATCATCCAAGAATTTTTCATTTATGTAATTTATTGGAGGTTTCCCCCTCGCAGTGGCTGATGTCTAAGGCATTGATCTCTCCTTTCTTATATTTTTGGAGTTGGTTTCACAAAATTTGGTATCAGAGCTTTGGATTCTATGGTTTCACTGCTCCAAACAGGTCATCATGGAATTTTACTTGTAACATTTTTCCTAAGAAGGTTCAGAAGCTGAAATGTTTAGAGCACGAAGCTGAAATCCTGGGGAACCTTTTCACAAAATTTTGGATCTCGGTTCACAATATTTTCGAAGATATGTTCTGTGGAAGTTAGGGCTTTTTCAGGCTCCCAAATTTCATCTCAAAGAGGTGATCATGGGAAAATATTCATAACTCTCTCTATGAGCATCGGATTGGAATGCTGTAAAAATTGGCTGCAATTACACGGACTTTAGTTTCTTGTCTAACAATTTTAGTGTTGAAGGAGGAACAATGACACATGGAAATTCATACAAGTTAACTCTACTAAACCATTCCATAATTTGGTCATTGTGGGAGATTGGATGTAACCTTGTCTTGAAGAACCCAAATCAGGTCATACCTGTGGCATTCAAAAGAGGATTCAGAGGGCTACCTAAGCAAAAAAATTCAGATATTGAAGATCTAAAATCACAGAGATAATTCAATTTCAATATCAAGATCATCAAAATAAAGAAAAAGGTGTGTATTTGTTTCTGAATTGCATAAGTCTTCTGTAAAAAATCCGTTTGAAGTGATTCCAAGGGCCTATTGAGCATATATTTTAGTATTAGGTTTTGAAATGCCTCCTAAAAATAATTCAGCACCCATTAAGCCCTCAGAATAATCTACTATGACTCATGAAGATGAAGAATTGCAACATTATCTATCAAAATTACAAGAGCAAGTGCACCAAATTTCGCTCTCACAAAAAGCAGCAAAAAATGAAATGGAAGTTTTGAAGAAAGGTGTGGAAGCGAAGAGAATGGTTTGAAGAATAATATGGATGGTTTGAAGAAAGGCGGGGAAGCCAAGATGGATGGCATGGAAGCTAAGATGGAGGAAATGGAAGAAAAAATGAAAGAAAACATGGAAAACATGAAGAGTGATCTAAAAGAAGGCATGGAAGGTTTGAAAAATTTAATACAAGAAATGATTCCTAATGGTGAAAATATAGTAGAGGAAACTCATGATGAGAAAAAAATAAATGTTAATCGTGATTTGATAAACTCTAATGTTGGATTTAGGAACCACCATATTCCAAATATGGATATAAGGAAGTTTGATGGCAAGGATCCCGTAACATGGATACTATAGTTGGAGCAATATTTTGATCTCAATAATGTGAAAAACACACAAAAGGTACACATTTCAACTTTACATTTAGGACAAAATACATTTATATGGTATAAATGGCTTTTCTCCCATAAAAAAATTGTCACTTGGTCAATTTTCATGGAGGAAATGATAGTGCATTATGAGGATACAAAGAGCAACACCTTCTTTAGCCAATTGAAACATCTTAAACAAAAGGGTTCAGTGGTGAAGCACATTGAGGACTTCCAAAAATTGAATATAAGGGTAACTGATATTCCAGAGGAACACATGATTGATGTCTTCATAGGGACTTTAAAGGATAACATCCAACATGAAGTTCGCATTTGGGAACCCGATTCATTAGAGAAGGCATTCAGGTTGGCAAAAAAAATTGAATGTAAAATTATGGTGACAAGGAAGCCTACCACTCACATCCATAAATATGGAAGTGTTGCTACTCCTAGAATTACACAACCTACAAGGTTGACACCACAACAATTGGAAGAAAAAAGAGAAAAAGGGCTTTGCTACAGTTGTGATAGCAAATACACTAAAGGTCATAAGTGCGTTGAGAAGAAATTATTTTACATAGATTTTGAAGAGGAGGAAGAAAATGAAGAAGAAACTTCAAAAGTAGAGAATATACACCAGGAAGAAACCCTAGAAGAAGAAGAAATGAGTCCAACCATATCATGTAATGCATTGGCAGGAATTACCACTCCTCAAAATCTTAAGATAGAAGGACATATCAAGAAGAAAAAGGTAATAGTGTTGATTGATTCAGGTAGTACCCATAATTTTATTCATTGTAAGGTAGCTAAGGAATTGAATTGTTTCCTATACCCAACACTAGAATGTCAAGTGATGGTTGCAAATGGAGGAACTATATTTCTCTCTGGAAAATGCCATAATATCAAGCTAGCCATGGGGGAATATGTATTGAACAGTCCAATGCCTTCCATCACAATGGGAGGTGTTGATGTTGTACAAGGAGTACAATGGTTACAATCTTTGGGGACGGTAGCTTTTAATTTTCAAGAACTTTTTTTGAATTTTTTTTCAGAAGGAAAGAAAATTGAATCACGGGGTATTATAGGGAAGCTAGGAAAGATAATAAACTCTAATGTCATGAAAAATCTTCTAAAGAAAGAATAACGAGGCGTAGTTGCACAATTATTCTCACTAGAAGTTCCAACATAGAAATCATCTATTTCTCCAAATCTCCAAAAAATCTTGTACAATAATTCCAAGGTGTTTGATACTCCCAAAGGACTCCCACCTATTCATGATCATGATCATGCCATTCATTTTAATCGAGGAAGTGTTCCTCCAAACATCAGGCCTTAGAGATATCCTTATGTCCAAAATAGCGAAATTGAACGTAAGATTGCAGAAATTTTAGAGGCTAGTATAATTCAACCTAGTCAAAGTTATTTCTCTGCTCTAGTAGTATTGGTGCACAAGAAAGATGGATCCTGGCACATGTGTCTGGATTATAGGGAGCTCAATAAGATCACTATTAAATATAAATTTCTCATTCATGTGATTGATTAATTATTGGATGAATTACATGGAGAAATTTATTTTACCAAGTTGGATCTTCGTTCAGGATATCATCAATTTAGAATGAAGACTGAAGATATTCCGAAAAAAACATTTTGAACTCATGAGGGGCATTATGAATTTTTGGTCATGCCTTTTGGCCTTACCAATGCACCTTCTACATTTCAAGGGTTGATGAATTCCATTTTCAAAACCTTCCTTAGAAAATTTGTTCTAGTATTTTTTGATGATATACTAATCTACAACAGGTCTTGGGAGGATCATGTTCAACATGTTGATAGGGTGCTCAAACTATTGGAGGAGAAACAATTATATGAAAAAACATCCAAATGCTTCTTTGGAGTACAAGAGGTGTAATATCTAGGTCATAATGTATCTCGCGAGGGTGTTAAGGTAGACCCTAACAAAATTAAAGCCATTAAGGAATGGAAAGTCCCCACAACCATACAGTAGTTGTGGAGATTTCTCAGGTTAACAGGGTATTATCGTAAGTTTGTTAAGAAGTATGGGAGAATAGTAACACCTCTAACAAAATTATTGAAGAAAGATGCATTTTCATGGACTCCTGAAGAAACTAAGGCTTTTGAACATCTTAAAGAGGTAATGTGCCTAGCACTAGTATTATCTACGCCAGACTTCAAAAAAACCTTTATTATGGAATGTGATGCCTCAGGAAATGGAATTAGTGTTGTTTTAATGTAAGAAGGAAGACCCATTTCTTTGAAATTCATTCAATCAAAGGAAAGTATTTACAAAAGGCTATTTATGATAAGAAAATGTTGGCAATACTACATGTACTAAAGAAATGGAGACCTTACCTAATGGGAAGACACTTCAAGGTAAAAACTGATCATGATAGTCTTAAACACTTTTAGAACAAAGACTATCTTCAAAAGAGCAACAAAAATGGGTCACAAAGATGTTGGGTTGTGACTTTGAAACCATATACAAAAAATGGAAGCTAAATATTGTTGCAGATGCACTCTCAAGAAAGGATGGAGAGGTGGAAGCATTGCTTTGTGCCATTTCAATTATCCAACCAGATTGGATAATCAAAGCAAGGGATGAATGGAAGAAGGACGAAGAAGTGTGAACTCTCATTCAAATGTTGCAGCAAGATCCTAGTACATATGATACATTTAGTTGGAAAAATGATTCTCTACGGTAAAAATATTGCTTATATATTTGCAAGAATTCCCAACTAAAACAAAAGATTCTTTTGGAATTGCACACTTCTTCTTTAGGAGGACACTCGATATTTTTAAAAACTTACCACAGGGTGAAAAAGAATTTTTTTGGGATGGCGTAAAATTTTATATTCAAAATTTTGTGGAGGAATGTTTGGTTTTCTAGCAAAAAAAAGTTGAGACAATTAAGACCCCGAGTCTCCTACAACCTTTATCCATTCTAAGTCAATGTTGGGAGGAGATTTCAATGGATTTTATCACAGGTTTACCTAAGTTCGAAGGAAGGGGTGTCATCATGGTGGATGTTGATAGACTTACCAAGTATGCACACTTTTGTGCATTATCTCATCCATTCAAAGTGAGTACAGTTGCTACTGCATTTATGGAAATAATTCAAAATATACATGGAAGCCTGAAGATTATTGTAACTGACAGAGATCCCATTTTTACAGGAAATTTTTGGACGGAATTATTTTCTTGTTTGGGTACTCAAATAGCTCATAGCTCATCTTATCATCCTCAATCTGATGGTCAAACAAAGATAGTGAATAAATGTTTGGAAGGATATCTTCGTTGTTTTGTATCTGATAAGCAAGCACAATGGGTCAAGTGATTACCTCTCACTGAATGGTGGTATAACACTTCCTTCCATATTGCATCAAACATGACCCTATTTATGGAACTTTATGGATATCATCCACCATCCATCACATCTTCTTTAAGGGAAAATGCTAGGTTTAAAGAAGTGGAGGATCACATCGAGCATCAACAAGAAGTTCTCCAACTCTTAAAGGATAACCTAAATTTTGCACAAAATCGAATGAAACAACAGGAAAATCAACATCATAGTAAGAGAATTTTTGATGTGGGAGACTCGGTATTTTTACAGCTACAACCATAAAAACAAATTTCCCTCAAGAAAGCTAAGAAGGATAATAAATTATCACCAAAGTATTATGGTCCTTACAAGGTTTTGCAAAAGATTGGTACTATGGCATACAAATTGGAGCTTCCTGCTTCTTTGCGAGTGCATCTAGTTTTCCATGTTTCATGCTTAAAAAAGGTTATAGGGGACAAAATTTCAGTTCAAACAATATTTCAAGAACTTGATGAGGAAGGCAAAACCATAATGGAACCTGAAGTAGTCATGGAAACAATAACTCGACAACTACGAAATCGAGCAATTTCAAAGTATCTCATGAAATTGAAGAACTCACCCACTGAAGATTCTACATGAGAGGATGATAATTTTATAAAAAAACACCCAAAGCTACTCAAGCATTAAGGAAAACACTTTTTTGAAGGAGAGGAGCATCTTAGGTCCTTATATTACTAGTATAGTCCCTTATTGTTGTTAATTTAACCCGCTTATTGTTATTGTTGTACCCCTGTAACCCCCATATTTTTATTGTTGTGCCCTTAAATTATTAATGTTAGGTCGACTAGGATTACATTGTGGCCCCACTAGGGTTACATTGTGGCCCCATGGACTCCTATGTATATAAAGGAGGTCTTTTCATTTGTATCATCCAATAATTGTTCATTTATGTAATGTATTGGAGGTTGTCCCCTCGAAGTGGTTGATTTCTAAGGTGTTGATCTTTCTTTCCTTCTATTTTTGGAGCTGGTTTCACAACAGCTTTGGTTAAACTAGAGGAATTATGTCGAGAAAATATTGCAGAGGTTCAATATGCAGGATAGTAAACTGATGAAGGTTCTATTCCTGTAGGTGTAAATCTATCTGCTGAACAGTGTCCCAAGAAACAAGAAGAAGAGGAGGATATGTCCCGTGTTCCATATTCAAGTGAAGTGGGTAGCCTAATGTATGCAATGGTCTATGCTAGACCAGGAATTGCACATGAAGTGGGAGTATTGAGCAATTTTATGTAAAAACGAGGGAAGGAGCACGAGAAATAAGTGAAGAGGGTTTTCATATATTTGTGTGGCAGTAGTGATTATGGTTTGTGCTACCAGGGAAGACCAGGATTAGACATATTTTTGAACATCTATGGTTTTGTTGCTAGAGACTGGCCTAGATATCTGGACCAAAGAAGATCTACAAGTGCTTATGTAATTAGCCTATTTGGAGGTGTAGTAAATTGGATGAGTAAAATACAGTCTATAGTTGCTCTTTCAACTATAGAGGTAGAATACATGGCAGCCACTTATGCAAGCAAGGAAACAGTTTAGTTGCAATATTGTGTTCAAGTATGGGATTGGTGCAACAAGCTATAAGGATAGACTGTGATAGCCAAAGTGAAATTTTCTTCACTAAGAACCCTGGTTATCATTCAAATAAAAAGCACATTGATGTTCAATATCACTTTGTGAGAGATATGGTTGAGGATAAAAGGGTGTTGTTGGTAAAGGTGGACACTTTGAATAATGTTGCAGATGCATTGACGAAGTCTGTGAGCACTCAGAATTTCTCTTGGTGTAGAGAAACAATGGGTGTTGTGGAGCTAGAATAATGAATAAGATCTCCCGTGACCCCCTACAGAAAGAAAACAACAAGTGGAAGAATGTTGGGTATGTGTTATATTCTTTCCATGATTAGTCGCACGTGTGGGTGAACCCACCCATGGTTTTGTGCATGGGGTTGCACATGGTTTGGGGCATGATGATTTTCGACCCCTGGTATTTTGTATATCTGGTCAAAGGAACTACGATTATGTTCTAATCTAGGGTTAATGGATTTGGGTTTATGAATACTTCAAGATGTGTATATATGTTATAACACTAAAAGGAATATCATTAGGGGAATTTCGAGGTCTAAAATAGGCCTCCTAAGAAAAATTTACAACCAAAATAAACTTTATAAGAACCAATAGGATTCAGGGTGATGATGTCAACCATGGGGGATGATTCACCATTTTTTAAGTAAAAGGATAAAAAGACTAAAAAATAATAAAATAATAAAACTACTTTTTCAACTCGTATTTTCAACTTATCTCCCGAAGTTTTTACTCAAATTTCGAGCGTGATTACTCATTGGATTCAAAAATCAATTCCTCATCCAAGGAGTACCCATGCTGAATACTTTAAATTGAATCTACTACGTGAAAATGAGAAATACATGAAAAACATGATTGCAATCACATTTTTCATGTATTTCTCATTTTTCGTGTAGCAGGGTCCATCAAAAGTATGCAACATGGGTACTCCTTGGATGAGGAATTGAATTTTTCATCCAAAGAGTACTCCCGCTCAAAATTTGAGTAATAAATTTGGGAAATAAGTGGGAAAATATGAGTTGAAAAAGTAGTTTTTCCTTTTTTCCCTCTAAAATTTGATGATGTCATCAAATCTTATTTTATTATCTCCACTATTACTTTATAATTTCCTTAGGAGGAAAATTTTAGACCTCAAAATTCCCCTAATGAATGAAAAATCAAGCTGGTAGTCCTGATTTGAGATCCAGGAGAAAATATATGTGTATATTTGTTTTATGTTTTATGCTCTCGCTATTGTTTATTTTCTATTTTAAGATTCGTTTAATTTCTCTGCAGGGTTAAAACCTACAGTCATCCAACGTACAAATGTTGATAGTTTAGATATGGCACATTATAGGTCTTGGAGAAGTCATGTTTCACACACCCACACACAATGAAACGATAATGACACTGCAAAGTTACAAACACATGCAATAATATACAAAATTAGTTATGTTTTATGGTCCCATGGGATAAAAATTATTAATATAACAAGTAATAGAATAATTCTTTTGACACTATACATACTCTTAGAAGATTCAAATGGTCATATGATTTCAACCCTGAAAAATGGTCTTCCATGGTGAAGTAGTGTTGTAGTGAAGATCCATATAAAGATGGCACCCTGACACCCTTTATAACTTCCTTTGCCAGAGAAAGATCATATTTTTTTAAAATCCATGGGACATCACCTTCTTTGTAATACCAATTAGAGGGACCAACCTCTGATCATTTACTTTCTAATTGTCTTGGCCAATGTTTCTTTTTCTTTTTTGAAGGAATAAGATCTTTCCTAACATCCAATCTGTCACTTTTTTTCGATGATATGTGCCTCCATAAAGAAGATGGAACATTTTTAAATATATGCATGTGATATAATAAGAGGATAATATTAAGATTCTCCCAATATGGGAGGTTATAGAAGGTAGATTTCCTTTTCATCCCAATGGGAAATTTCTCAACATGGGTGTCGAAGAATTCTGGATCATCGAGCATAGGCTCCCCATTTGAATCGAACATTTATATCAACTCCTTATCCTTCTCTCTCTCATATTCTTTAAGCCACTCAGCTAGTGTCATTATTGCAGGCCTTTGGGTTCTCTTTATAATATTCCAAAATAGGAAAAACAAGAATATTGAAGATAAAAATGTGTTTCAGATTAATCATATTATTAGGATTTGGACAACATTTTTATCTACATTATGGATCAAAAAAGTCTTAGATCGAAGAATATTGAACATAAAACTAGAAAATGCAGTAAACATTAATACATCAACAACATGAGCAAATCATTGAGCCATTTTATTATATATGATAGCATAAATGTATTACAATATCTTGAGGAAAAGACATTGAAGCTAGGAAAAATAAGGCTGAAATGACCCTATACAACAAGACACAAGAAACTGCTACTGTATAAACTGCTGGGAGGCTATGAATACATAATATTCCTAGAAATAACAACTGTTGGAGACTAGTAATGCATAGATATGTTGATAGGGTGCTCAGAAAATGTGGGGATCAGAGATATGGGCTTTCTAGCAAAATTTTAAGATAACCCAGAAAGGGTTCTCGGAAATACCAATAATGAAAAATGCATCCCTAGTGCTGAATTACGCTCTATAGGTCGGTAAATGCTAGGAGGTGGCTGATATGTTGGCAATATGATGCAATATGTTGTCTTTGATGGAAACCTACTTGATGAAGTTATCCTTGACGGAAACATACTTGATGATTTGCCTTTTGATAGCAACCTATTTGTTAAAGATGTAAAAATGATGTTTCTACGGGTCAATTCAGATGTGACAAAGAAAGGAATTTCAGTAAGTACCAGAGAAATGAAATAGGAAATATTTCTCAATGTATATGCAGGTTTTATGAAGGCAACCTATTTATGGAGGCAATGTATACGCTAATTTTATGAAGGCAACCCACGTATACATCCAGAATTAGTATATACACATTTTTTATGAAGAGAAGTCGCGTATACATGCGGATATGAAGAAGAAAAGCCACGTATGACTTTTTCGCTCTAAATTATGATACCAAGGGGCATTACCATGGTATTAGCCCATAGTATTGAGCATTTTTTCATCTATGTGATCCTGTCCAAGAATACCATCAGTATTTATGTGGTTTTCAATCATGGTATTGGTAAAGGCTAAATCTATATAAGGAGAAGAAGATCATAGTACAAGTTGGTGCATGTGTATGGGTATTAATGAATACTTCACTCTGAATTATATCTACATGGAATGGGTTATAGTTTATTGATATATTTGAAATAATAATGCACCTATGAATACAATGATGGATCAGGATCTCTAGACATGAAATGACCATGTATTTCTTAGATTTGTTTATGAAATGTTTAGATCTGTGATCTGGTGAATGTTTGCTGAAGAAAAGGGTAAGATCCGAGATGATTATTTATTCTAGAGAATTGCGCAACCTAAAATAGTTGCAGATCTATACGCAGCTTCATCTTTGTAAAGGCGCGTATATACGCAGGTTCAATTAAGAAAAATCACGTATGGGATCTAGGGTTTTGTTGAATTGTGCGGAAGGAAATTTCTGATCTATTTTTTTTTTGTATTATTGTTGTCTATCAATGATGTCTTCATATAGATCTGGGTTGTTTGAATATTGCATATGCTGCTAAGTTGAATATGTAAAAATTTGATCAATGAGGGAGTAATTATTTTTAATGATGACTGACTGAATAAGGGTTCTGCATTACTAAAAATATATCTGACTAAAAGCCTCAAATCTTGATTTGGGACTAATCATACTATGTAAAAACAGTATTCTCAGATCTATACGCAGGTTGGTGTGAAGGAAAGTGTGTATACATGTGGGATCAGTGAAGTGAAGTAGCGTATGTATTTTAAGATAATGAATGTTTAGGGTTGATTTTGATTCTTCATACTGATTCTGAAATCTAGATTATTACTGTTTTCTGGTTACAATGATCTCACTGTTCTGATTGAAGTTTGGGTTAAGTTTATTATTGATGATATTTATGATGATTTGAGTTAAAGCTATTTGATCTAGCATGAAAATTGATGAAACGTGGTCCACGGTGGTGCTGAGGTTTGAGGCCTTCAGTGAGGGGGTCGTAGCTCTCTTTGAGTGGTTGCTAGTAAACAAGATTAAGGGGTAGTAGCTCCCTTCCAGGAGTGGTTGTGTTGACGGGAAAATTTGTCCGGCCAACAGTAGGGGATCTCCCCGGTAGAAAGTCCCAATTAGACCTTAAACCGTTTGGAGTAGGGATCCCGTCCGGGGTGTGGGTCCGGCTGCCACTTAAGATGACTTCCCTTCGGTCTCAAAAGAACCTGTTTGAACCTGCGGACATACACTTATTCACATGATACAGAATACAGGATTGATGTGTTAAACACGAATCAAACACTATGCGTAGCAAGATTATAGATAAAGCACGTACACCTCAAGAGATGTCATTAGCAACACATCTTTTGTGGGGTAATGCTTGTAAGGTAGTCTGATCACAAAAGAAATAGTTCTTTATGATAAGATACCTCTTTACTTCCTGAAAGATAAAACGAAATGCTAACAAAATAGTTCATTAACATTCATTAATAGAACAGATGATAAAATGAACATCATTGATACAACACAGATAGCCATGACGCATAAATGATGACATGAAGAGTGCAGATTCATTAATCATAGGATGTTCTGAAACTGTACAAGGAATACACACAGTGTTCGCACAGCAAAACACATCATAACCATAGGGTGTTTTAACAAGAATCTATATTCATATGCTCAAGTGTAGAATCTTTCAATACAATTGCATGTAGCTCTTGAGTTTCCAAAAAAGAAAAGCCCATTACAAGTTCCTGGAGGAAGTATTTATAGGGAAAAGCTTGCCCTCTGGGGTTCCTGACTTTTCAGCTTCCCGACGGTTGGGCTTTCTTGCGACCCAGGGCAACGTGCGACCTGCAACCTCAGTGAATATGCGACCTGCGACCTCATTGGATTTGCGACCTGCGACCTCGGCAGATGTTGCGACCTGCGACCTTGGGCAGTTGTGCGACCTCGCGACTTGCGACCTTGCGACCTCCTTGGATTTGCGACCTCGCGACCTAGGCAGATTTGCGACCTGCGACCTCATTGGATTTGCGACCTGCGACCTCGGCAGATGTTGCGACCTCGCGACCTTGGGGATGTGCGACCTTGCGACCTCCTTGAATTTGCGACCTGCGACCTTGGGTAGTTGTGCGACCTCGCGACCTGCGACCTTGCGACCTTCTTGGATTTGCGACCTCGCGACCTTGGGCAGTTGTGCGACCTCGCGACCTGCGACCTTGCGACCTCCTTGGATTTGCGACCTCGCGACCTAGGAAGATTGTGCGACCTCGTGACCTGCGACCTTGCGACCTCTTTGGATTTGCGACCTCTTTGGATTTGCGACCTGCGACCTCAGCATATTTGCGACCTGCGACCTCAGCAGATTTGCGACCTGTGACCTCAACAGATTTGCGACCTGCGACCTTGGGCAGATCAGTGAGTTCCTTGGAGTTTTGCCAGCATCTACTTGTTTTTGAAAATGGTCTCCTTGTTTGCTGGGGAAAACCTTGGCTCTTATTTGCAAACAGAGAGGTTCTTCCCTCTGGGGTTCCTGACTTTTCCGCTTCCCGACGGTGGGACTTCCTTGTGACCCAGAATTTTTGTGACCTGCGACCTGAGCCATTGTTGCGACCTGCGACCTAGTCGTTGGGTCGCTGGGTCGCGTCGTCGGGCATTTACCAAGGGGTGCGACTTCGCGACTTGGCGACCTCCGCGTCTTGCGACCCGGGGCAATGTGCGACCTTGCGACCTCCTAGGATTTGCGACCTGCGACCTCGACAGATGTTGCGACCTGCGACCTCGGCAGATGTTGCGACCTACGACCTTGGGCAGTCATGCGACCTCGCGACCTTGGTGAACTTGCGACCTGCGACTTAGGAAAATTTGCGACCTCGCGACCTTGATAGATGTGCGACCTTGCGATCTCCTTGTATTTGCGACCTCGTGACCTCGTTGAACTTGCAACCTTGCGACCTCATTGAATTTGCGACCTGCAACCTTGCTAAACTTGCGACCTGCGACTTAGGCAAATTTGCGACCTGCGACCTGCGACCTCAGCAGATTGGCGACCTGCGACCTAAGCAGATTTGCGACCTGCGACCTCAGCAGATTTGCGACCTGCGACCTCAGCTGATTTGCGACCTGCGACCTCAGCAAATTTGCGACCTGCGACCTCAGCAGATTTGCGACCTACGACCTCAGCAGATTTGCGACCTGCGACCTTGGGAAGATCAGTGAGTTCCTTGGAGTTTCGCCAGCATCTACTTGTTTTGAAAATGGTCTCCTTGTTTGCTGGGGAAAACCTTGGCTCTTATGTGCAAACAGAGAGGTTCTTCTTGCAATAAAATAACCCAGGTTACATGTCTTCATGATTTGAATAATAATAATAATGGGGCAACATTAATTAATTGCACAAACAAAAACGATGACTTTAGACCCCTGTGTGGAATATTACAACATCATAATTACTCTTCAATAATGATGACCACAGATGAAACCCATGAAATTAACAAGCTTAAGAGAAGTGTTCAAGCAACATGCTTAATGACCTACAGCAGGACGGCTTTTACTCGTCAATACACAAAAGGTTTCTATTTAACATATGCATGGCAACCTCGCTACACTTGGCGTGACTGCGACAAGAGTGTTCGGGTGCACGCTGGATGATCCTTCCCAGATATGGTGTGATTGCAACGATGACATCGGATCATGATGGCGAGGCAACTCATGAGGGGTTGGGGATAGGTCGACGGGATGCAGATGATTGCAGGTCAGGTGGAAGACTTTAACGCCTAAGTGAGCAGAGGGGGAACCCGAAATTTTAAATATACCCAAAATTTTGGGTGGTGTTGTAGCGGCTACAACAGGTTGGTAAACGAAAGCAGGGGGTCATATCTCCCTTCCAGTGGTAGCTGATAAACGAGATCAGGGGGTAGGAGCTCCCTTCCAGTGGTAGATGGAGAACGAGATAAGGTTGCATCCTTCTACAGGTGGGTGCCTGCATGCTGGTATGAGTCTATGCTAGTACAATATTGTAAGTAGTTTTCTTTATAATAAATATTGAAGATAGAGACGACAACAACAATGGTTTTCTCCTGAATTGGGTTTCCACCTTAAATCTTGGTGTTCATGTGTGTTGCTTATGTGTGATGATTTATACTGTTCTTACTGCACATGCTTATTTCTTACTAAAAATATAATGAATGAATGATGCACTGATCTAAGTAAAAAATTATCTGCATAATAAGATCTTTGGACATACACAAGTTTGCTTAAAGATATTTGTGTGTATACTCTAGTTGGTTTCATTAAAGTAGCGTATGGAAATCAGTAAGGGAAAATTAAAAGATTTAAGTAAGTTATAAATTCTAATTCACCCCCCCCCCCCTTTTTCCCAATAATTGGTATCAGAGCAAGTCCTATGCAAGCTTGATCGCTTGAAGGAGATCCGTTTCAATGGGAAGGAAGCAAAAGAAAAAGGCTACTCAAAGGAAGAAGATATCTCAGAAAACATATGCAGCAGAAAATGAAGAAGATGAAATAGGTATTGATTGTTGTTCTCATGATTCACTTCCTTGTGCATTCAATGTTGAAGATAGTAAATATGAATGTAAAATTAATGTCATGGATCTAGAAGAAGAAATTGATAATCTCAAGAATGAAGTTGAAGATCAACAGATTATATTTAATGAAAGGGAATGTATATTCAAGGATATGATTTCTATATTGAATGATGAGTTATAAGAAAGAAATTAAATTGAGAAACTAAACAAAGAACAGATAGATCAAAGTCAAAAGTTGTAGAATGAAGTATCCAATCATAGTGAAGGACTTGAAGCATAAATCATCTCTCTCAAAGAAGATCTGGAAAAATCAAATAATAAGAATGAAGAAATTCTACAAACATTTGAAGAACAATAAAATGGGTTGAAAGAAGAGATTCTAAAATTGAATGAACAAGTAGAAGAAGGAAGAAGTGTCAAAGAAAGTATGAAGAAGAAATGCCAAAGATTGGAAGTTGATGTAAACATTTTAAAAGGTGAATTAGAGGAAAAGGATAAACACTTGAGGTTTCAATATAGCACTAAGATTCAAGCTAATATTCTTAGTAGTCAAAGGTCTCCTTCTATTAAATTTGGTCTTGGTTTTCATGAAACTGTTAAAGGATAATCTAGTTCACAATAAAGTGCTAAAGATTCAAAGGATATCAATGAAAAACCTGAAGTGTTGAAAGAGACAAAAGGTCAACCGAAAATCATGAATTTTCAAAGGAAATAATTTTCTCCTAACTATAGAAGTAACAATCAATTTTATCCTCTGATCAATAATTTTGAATGCTTTATATGTCATAATTATGGGCATGTTGCAGCCAATTGCAGAAGCAGATTGTTTTAGTCATAGACAAATAGAATCTACATAGAAAGGTCGACAACTCCCAGGTGCTCATGTTTCTTTAAGGGTTATTGTTTTTCATGCAACCAATTTGGACATAAATCTATCGACTATAATAGAAGGAAGATGAGGCAAATTCATTATGATACCTTTGATCCCTTTTTTGGTCACATAAGATGTTATTCTTGTAACAAGTTTGGGCATGTAGAAAAGGAATGCATGAACATATCAATGAATCATCAAAGACAAAATGAAAGTCAAACAAATGATATCATAAGATCAAAGAAATTTGGATTCACCAACTTTATTGTTGATAAGCATAAAGAAGAAAATATAAGATGTGGTATTGATCTCTGTGCAATTAAAGACAAGGATGAATGGTACATCGAAAGTGGATGTTCTCATCATGTGACTGATGATAAGAGTAAGATGGAGTCTCTTAAGAAAAATCAAGATGGTAATGTTATTCTTTCAAATGATGCTCTAGAAAACATTTTGGGAAAAGGTAGAGCCATAATTAACAAAACTAGAAGGGAAGTTGATACCTTATTAGTTCAAGACCTAGAAAAAAACTTATCAAGTGTATGTCAAATGGTAGGTAAAGGAAATGTAATTGTGTTCACTTCAACCAAATGGAAGGTTATGGATGAAGAGACTGGAGAATTCATAGCAAGGGGATACAGAAACACTGATAAATTAGATGTGTTTAAAGATCCGAACTCTCACAGATGTAAGGAGGATTCAGACTCAGACTGAAAGAATTCAATGCTCATTGCAGTCCATCATTCTTGAAAGAATAATGTTATCTTCAACTGCAATGTGTAAAGGATGGTTTAGTAATTCTAGTTATTTATATTTCTGACATTGCATCTAATGTGACAACAAAATACAGGTACAAAATATATAAGTCCAAGGGGGGATGGAGTTGTGAAATTTTCTATATTTAAATTTCTATACACGAGTTTCATAAAATAAAGTCGAGTATACACATGAGTTCCATTGGAGACAGTTGCATATGTTTTTCTCTGATACGGAAAATAGTGAGTTAGACTCAGATGGTTATAGTCTATTGACATGATATGGTCATTCTTAAATATGAACAAGCAGAACAAGTTCAGAGGGAGCATTAGCCTAACTACTAATGTTGCATTGTTGGCATTGTGTTTTCTTATTCCTTAATTCTTGCAATGCTCATGTTCAAATGATGTTGTCATTATACATGGATTTCTTATGATGAGATTATGGATGAGCCCTGATCGCTTTTTGCAGAAGAGTATCTTTATTTTCACACATGGATTTGATGCATGTCTAATTATTCAGATATAAGATAGAACATGCAGAGTTTGTTGTTGATGACTTTTGTCATGAATGAGGCCTATTGTACTTGATTCCTACACATGTTACATCATGATGAAATAAATATAAGACCTTGGTGATAACATATCACATGGATGATTGGTTGATTCATATTGACTATTGATGAAGTTGTTCTGGTATGATAATTATTCTTGGCAAGAATATGATGTTGCTCCAAATATCTTGAAGGCTTGGTTATTGATGTGCTTATGCTACAACTATTGGATGGCACTTGAAGACATGGCTACATTGTCTTATATTTCTTCTCTCATGTATTGTTGATACAAGTCTATGGTATTTTCTCATGCTATATGATGCCTCTCTACACTATCCTATTTTATGATGATTCCCACATATGTTTCTACAAAGGGGAAATGGCAAGTTCACCTTGATGAAGGCAAGAGATTGAGTTGATAGCTGAATTATACAGAAAGATACTATGATGTTGAAATCATAGACCCGATCACAGGTTGATGATATTTAACTTTACACGTGTTTTTGATTGACAGACATGGTTTGGCGTTGATGGGTACAACTGCAGTTATGGTTTTCAAGCTGAATTTTCTTATTTGATTGATAAAGATGCTTTGATGAATTGGTTAAGGTGTCTAGGATGCGCAAGCTTAGGGGGAGCACCTGCCTTGCTGAAAAGGAAGAATTGGTGGAATTATGATTGGTTTCTAATTTATGATCTCTCTCTTGAGATCTTTTCGTCCTGATTATAAAAAGTCATATATGTAATTTAATGAAATGCTCATGATGAGACCTATGATGTAAAATTGTTATATTTATTCATGTAAGGACTTGTTCAAATTTGTAAACTGACTTGTTTGGGTAGTTGTTTCAAATATGTAATTCCACTTGGTTCGATAATTGATGTAAGTATGAGTCCTTGGTGATAGGAAAGGTCACACTCGGTTGAGTTATAGAGTCATGTACTTCATGGAAAAATTTGTCTGAAGATTCAACATGAACTCAGGGGGGGCATGGTCAATACTGTGCACATCAGATCTATAGATATCTTCTTTATCCAAGGAAAAAGAAACCTTGTTTTTGTTTTGATCCACCCTTTGCCCTTGATGTCAAAGGGGGAGAGTGTTTTGGTGTTTTAATACTGGTTATGATTAATGTATCTATCTATTGTGGTGATCAAACAACATCATGGTTGCCATCAAGTCCAAAGGGGGAGATTGTTATCAATATGATGCAATATGTTGTCCTTGATGGAAACCTACTTGATGAGTTTCCTTTTGATAGCAACCTATTTTTTAAAGATGTAAAAATGAAGTTTCTACAGGTCAGTTCAGATGTGAGAGAGAAAGGAATTTCAGTAAGTGTTAGAGAAATGAAACAGGAAATACTTCTCAATGTATATGCAGGTTTTATGAAGGCAATCCACGTATGAAGGCAATGTATATGCTACTTTTATCAAGGCAACCTGCGTATACATCCAGAATTAGTATATACACAGTTTTTATGAAGATAATTCACGTATACATGCAGATACGAAGAAGAAAAGTCGTGTATTCCTTTTGTACTCTAAAATTATGATACTAAGGGGAATTACCATGGTATTAGCCCACAATATTGAGCATTGTGTCGTCTATGTGATCCTGTCCAAGAATACCATCAGCAGTTGTGTGGTTTTGACTCATGGTATTGGTAAAGGCTGAATCTATATAAGGAGAAGAAGATCATAGTACAAGTTGGTGCATCTGTATGGGTATAAATGAATACTTCACTCTGAATAATATCTGCATGGAATGGGTTACAGTTTATTGATGGATTTGAAATAATAATGCACCTATGGATACAATCATGGATCAGGATCTCTAGACCTGAAATGACCATGTATTTCTTAGATCTGTTTATGAAATGTTTAGATCTGTGATCTGGCGAATGTTTGCTGAAGAAAAGGGTAAGATCTGAGCTGATTATTTATTCTGAAGAATTGCACACTCTTGAAATAGTTGCAGATCTATACATAGGTTCGTCTCTATAAAAGCACGTATATACAAGGGTTCAGTTAAGAAAAAGCACATATGGGATCTAGGGTTTTGCTAAAGTGTGGGGAAGGAAAGTTCTAATCTATTTTTTTGTTGTATTATTGTTGTCTGTCAATGATGTTTTCATAAAGATCAGGGTTGTTTGAATACTGTATATGTTTCTAAGTTGAATATGTACAAATCTAATCAATGAGGGAGATGATTGACTGAATAAGGGTTCTGCATTACTAAAAATATATCTACCTAAAAGCCTCAAATCTTGATCTAAGACTAATTATACTTTGTAAAAATAGTATTCTCAGATATATACGTAGGTTGGTGTGAAGGAAAGTGTGTATACACACAGGATCAGTGAATTGAAGTAACGTATGTATTTTAAGATAATGAATGTTCAGGGTTGAGTTTGATTCTGCATACTGATTCTGAAATATAGGTTATTATTGTTCTGGTTACAGTGATCTAACTATTCTAATTGAAGTTTGGGTTGAGTTTATTATTGATGATATTTATGATGAGTTGGGTTGAAGCTGTGGGATCAAGTGTGAAAATTGATGAAACATGGTCCACGGTGGTGCTGAGGGTTAAAGCCTTCAGTGAACGGGTCATATCTCCCTTCCAGTGGTTACTCATAAACGAGATCAAGGGGTAGTATCTCCATAACAGAAGTGGCTGGTAAACGAGAGCAGGGGGTCGTAACTCCCTTCCAGTGGTAGCTAGTAAACGTGATCAGAGGGTTGTAGCTCCATTCCAATAGTAGTTGGAGAATGAGAGAAGGTTGTAGCCTTCTACATGTGTTTGTCTGCATGTTGGTATGAGTTTGCACCAGTACAAGATTGTAAGCAGTTTTCTTTATAATAAATATTGAAGACAGAGACGACAGCAACGGTGGTTTTCTCCCAAATTGGGTTTCCACCTTAAATCCTGGTGTTCATGTGTGTTGCTTATGTGTGATGATTTATTATTCTCTTACTACACATGCTTATTGCTTACTAAACATCTGATGAATGAATGATGCATTGATCTAAGTAAATAATTATCTGGATAATAAGATCTCTGGACATAAACAAATTTTCTTAAACATATCTGCATGTGCAGGTTTTAACCCTAAATAGAAATTATCTACTCACGAATCTTATAACAGAAGATAAACAATAGAGAGAGCATAAAACATAAAACATATAAACACAGAGATTTTCCCCTAGATCCCAAATGAGGATGACCAGCTTGATTTTTCATTATATTCCTTTTAGTGTTACAACACATATATATACATGCCGAAGCATACATAAACCCCAATCCATAAACCCTAGATTAGAACATAACCGTAGTTCGCTTGACCGGATCTACAAAAATACCAGGGGCCGAAAACCATTGTGCCCCAATACCATGTGCAAAACCATGCACAAAACCATGGACGTGAACTACCCACTGAAAAGAATACCATGTGCTTAGTCGTGGAAAGAATATAACACATACCCAATAGCGTGTATACGCTAGTTGGTTTCCTTAAAGTCGTGTATAGAAATCAGTAAGGGAAAATTAAAATTTTTAAGTTATAAATATTGATTCAACCCCCCCTCTCAGTATTTTTCGCAACATGATATGATGATAAAATAGTTGATACTCCTTCCCACTGACTTTCTGGATGAAGGGTTGCTCCCCTCACTAGAAAATAAGCTCAAAAACTTGGGTTATCAACCCTCCACTGAAACTACCCTCCTGGATTGTGAAATTGTTGAAGGATACTACACTGCTGAAGATGACTAAAGATAGGCCTGATGATGGATGATGGAATGTAGTTCAAAGAACCTCTCCTGAGTGGGCACTCGAAGTCCCCCGAGGATGAGGGTGGGATTTTCTCTCGGAAACACCCTTGTGATAAATAGCACAATATACTTCTCTAAACAACTGAAGGCTGCAGAAACTCATAAAAGATAATACATAAACAATATTCAGAATGTTCTCTGTGGCTGCCATTCCCTTCCTTATATTATTTGTGAGCCTCCTCCCCCTTGTCCCCTCTCAATAATGATTCTATTGCTATGGAGACTTCCTCCCATTATGACTATGTTGTCCTCTATTATCTCCACTACCTCCATGACTACAATTTTGATTTGGTCAACTTGACCCCATCCGCATGCATTGACCCCCATTTACACCAAGGAGTTATTTATTCAACTAGATGCACTGATCCACATTCACATTAGAAGTGGTTTTATTCCTACTACAAATATTTATGGATCCCTCTATCCTCTTATTCATTTATCTTATTGAAAAAAACAAAATTTAATATTCTAACTAGCTAAAAGCTGATTAGGAATATTACAATCCTCCCCTCCCAAATGTTTCTTTTCCTCAAGCAACTGCAAGGATGGATGTTGCAAAAAATTCTCTCCTTCCCAAGTAGCATCCTCATTTGGTAGGTTCCTCCATCGAATTATTTTGATCACCCTTCTCCTTAGATATCTCTCCCAAGTATCCAAGATAGCTTCCCGTTGTAAAACTAGATGAAACTCATCATCAATAGGTGGTAGATCCATAGTAGAAACTACATGTTTTCCAATGGACTTCTTGAGGCATGAAACATTGAAAATGTTGTGATTGTTACTCCCAATCGGGAGATCCAGCTCATATGATACTTCCCCAACATGACGTATCACCTTGTATGGCCCATAGAAAGGGGGATTAAGCTTCTCAGCCCCCTTCTCCTTCATTGTATATTGCTCGTAAGGTTGAAGATGGAGATAGACCAAATCATCCACCTCAAACTATTTCTCCACCCGACCACGATCTATATACAACTTCTGTTGATTTTGGGGTGTAGCAATGTTGTCTTTAAGAGAACGAAGTATATCATGACTCACTTGGATCCATTATTTGTCTCTAGGTGCCTTTCCTGCTCTGAAAATCACATCAAAAAATGATAAAGAATCATATCCATATAGAGCCAGTGTAGCCATGCTCTTTGTTGCCCTGAAACATAGTTTCACAAGTAGCCTTCTAGCCACTTGTTTACTATATATGTTTTCCCATCTGTCTGGGGGTGATAAATGGTACTCAGAGTCAACTCAGTACCCACCAGATGGAAAATATCCTGCCAAAAACCACCCATGAAGCGACTATCTCTATCACTGACTATGGTTTTAGGAAGACCATGAAATTTGAAAACATCTCTAAATAATAGCTCCACCACTTGTGAAGTAGTGTACAGTGAAGAAATGGCAAAGAAATGTGAATATTTTTTTAGTCAATCAATGACCACAAACATGCAATCCTTTTCTTGTACTGTTGGAAATCCAGTAATGAAATCCATATAAATTCTCTCCCATTTCCCCTTTGGGATAGGAAGTGGTTGTAACAACCCTGGAGGATGGTTGTTCTCTCCGTTGTTCTTGTAATATTCCCAAATTTTCACATTATATTTGGGATATTAGAGTCCTTGTTTTTCTTAATAAAATTAAGTAAATAAAAGGGTGGAGGGACCCACAAACCTCAAAGATGAATAAAATCCACTTTTAATGTGTGTATGTGGATATTTTAGATCTAGATCTAGAATCATGAAGTAGTGGATAAGCTCCATTAATGGAGATGATGTCTCATTTATGAGATAGATTATGGAGGATGAAACATTCAAATAAGATCATGGATATTAAATGTAAAATCATGAGGATATTTGATAAGGTCAACTGAGATCATAGTGCATTCAAGAAGGTCATGAAGCACTTATGATAAGATAGTGGAGGAAGTGATCCATTTAATGCACACATGATGGAGGGGGTAATCACCCCATATGAACATGATGGAGGACATGGATCACTAGCGCAGTCAACCTTGGAGACTTTTGTCCACATGTACAACGTAGTATTGGAGTGGGCCTAGGCTATGGAAGGCTCATGCATATAATGAAGGTGAAGGCACAATGGAAGGCATGATTTGGATTATTCATTTCTTGATCTGTTTAGATCTAGATTTGTCTTAGGACATTTCAATGCAAACTTGGGTTGTTTAGCAGAGTTTGCAGTGATGTTTATCATAGGGTGTTCCCAAGCGGGAATCCCACCTCTTTCTTTGAGTATCTCTGGAAAGAGGATTGTTCTTCACTCCATATCAAGCATTGGTGCCATCTTCAGGAGGTTATCATTCAGCTAGGAAACCAGTGGAGGATTCATCCTACCACTTTTTCTTCAAACCAGGCCTTTCAGGAGCAGCAGATCTACATCTGGCATTTAGGCCATTAGGTTTTACCTCCATGTAGTAGCAATCCCTTCAAGGATTGCACATTTTAGTCTTGTAGATATATTGGAGGAAGGAATTTTCCAGTATTTCAACTGGAAATATTGTGAGGGATAACCTCCTCACATTATATCTATTGTTTCCATCACTTAGGAGCTGATTTGACATATCTAGTAGCAGGCTAATGAGCCTCCCTCTCTAACAACATATTTTTCTGAAGTTTTTTTTCATCCAACAATTATTTTTAGTAGAGGATATTTGAGGAGCTAGATCTTGAGCTTTTATCCCAATGACCTAGTGAAGGGATCAACCCTTCTTGCATAGATTTATTTGTACATCATTGTAGCCATCATATCAATAGATCTGCATTCCCAGCAGCATACATGTGAAGCCCTAAGAGGGTGTTTTTCTTAGACTTACAGATATGAGAAATCCCTTTTGGGTTATCTTGGGAATCCATAATTGAGCCCAGATCTACAATTTAAGCATCATCAGAGCTCCCATTCTGCCTAGATCTAACTTTTTATCTTTTAGGTAGTTGCAATCCCTACAATTGCAGTAGAGATAGTGCATTTTAGCTTCCAGTAGAGCAGTAGTTACACAGTCCCTCTTAGGATATCATAGCAGGGTAATTTTAGGCCACCCTTGTGGCTTGAGTGTCTCATATTTTGAGCACTATTTTACTTGCTTTTTCACCTCCAAAAAAAAATAAAACGGCTCAGCTATTTCTATGCATTATGATGTTTATATAGATTTATTGTTTACTTTGTTGTAGTTCTTGTATTTTTTTCAGTATTACTGCATTCTCCCTTTCGGGATATTACAGTTCTATTGGGAACTATGCACTCCCTGATGTGCTGGAGCACATCATCCTTGAGACCCTTCCATGAAAATCTCTCCCTAATGGCCCAATATGTCTTTATGAAACCTTGATGGCCTGAGAGTGGTGAATCATGTTCTGCATGCAAGATGTTCTCCTTGAGCTTAGAATCTCTAGTCAAGAAGACATGGTCTCAGTAATAGATGATCTGATCCGTCACTCTATACCTCTCATAAGTTACCTGCCCATCTAGTATCTTACATGTGAGCCGATCTTTGGAATACTCCACCAGTAGTTGGGCCTTCCAATATGTGTCCACACTCATCAATGACAGCACTGTTGGTCTCCATGATAAGGCATCTGCTACCACATTTCTCTTCCCTTTGTCATATTCAATGTCAGATTCACATGCCTTGATTTTTCTAACCCATTTTTGATGCCTCTCTTGCAGCTTCTTCTGATACCTAAGACTATTGTGATTAGTCTTCACTTGGAATTTGTTGCCCACCAAATATTGCCTGAATTTTTCCAATGAATGAAGAATGGCCAACATTTTTTTATCATATATGTGATACAACCTCTCATGAGGGGGAAACTTACAACTCTCAAAAGCTATGGGGTGGCACCCCTACATCAAGACTGCTACAATACCCTCCCCTGAAGCATCGTATTCTAGCACAAAGGGCAGGGTAAAATATGGAAATACCAACACCAGACAACTGCTCATTGTCTCCTTGAGCCTATCAAAGGCCCTCTGAATAGTATCTGTCCAGCCAAAGGCTCCCTTCTTGGTCAGATATGTGAGTGGTGCTGCTAGTTGGGATAAACCTTTGACAAACTTCCAGTAGTTGGTGCAGATGCCTACAAACCCCTAGAGTTCTATTAAATTCTTTGGCTTTGGCCAGTCCTGAATAGAAAAAATCTTATCCTCATGGAACCTTACACCATCGAACCCAATGATGTGGCCCAAATAAAAGCATCTCTATGAGCCCAAGCTCACAGTTGGAGAGATTAACATAGTATTTTTGCTCTAAAATGTGTAATATTGTCTAAATACGTTGCAGATGCTCCACCCATGTGTGGTTGTAGATAATAATTTCATAAAATAAAAACATCAGAAAATTCCTCAACTGACCACAGAAGATGTGGTTCATACAAGACTGAAAAGTAGTCGGAGCATTGGTCAACCCAAAGGGCATCACCAAGAACTCAAAGTGGCCATAATGACATATAAATGCAGTCTTGGGGATATCCTAATACCTTACCTTGATCTGATGGTACCCCAACCTCAAATCAATATTTAAAAATAACTTTGATCCTGGGAATCGGGTACCTATTCTTCATTTTCTTCTTATTCAAGGCACTATAGTTAATGCACATCCTCAACGTACCATCCTTCTTCTTCATCGAGACCAAAAAAGAATCAAAAGGACTGGATCTAGGTCAGATATGGCCTAAAGACAAGAGCTCCTAAATATCTATTTCAATCTCATTCCTGTAGGCTTTGGGGTGCCTATAGGGTGTGGTGATCACTGCTTGGATCCCCCGCTCCAACTCAATAGTATGCTCAAACCCTCGGTCTGGTGGCCTTCCTGCTGGTATGTCCCCAAATAATGTAGAATAGAGGTCTAGAATAGACTATACATCAAAGTGGACTAGTGCACCCTTGACTCCTGCCTTTGACATACGCAGTTCTAATACCCATTCTATGTCTCCTCTATGCAAATCAGCCTCCATCCTATGAGCTGAAACTATCTGAGGTGGATAGGTGTGCATGCCTCTGATCATTTGGTGGTTACTGCTCTTCTTAGTTGTCCATTCCATCTCCAAGGTCTCCCAATCCGTGGTGACCTTCCCTAGTGTGATCATCCATTGTACACCCAATATCACATTGATGTTAGGAATATCAACCACAAAGAAGTGATTTGTCAATGTGTAAGTCCCCAAAGTGATAGCCAATGTTGGAACATACTTCACACACTACATGGATTTAACTCCTAGAACCAAGACTGAGAATCCTTCAAAATCATCTGTGGGATTGCCTCTCCTATGCACTAGTTGGGTATCAATAAAATTATGGGTAGCCCCATTTTCTATCAATACCACCTGCCGCTACCCCTGAATAGTGCCTCAAACTCTCAATTTCAGATACTTAGGAACTCTTCGCAAAGCTGCAAGGGCTCCTCCAATTGGAGCAAATACTCCATTTCCACCTCCTGGTGGTGGTGAATCCCCACCTGGTGTTACAACGCTAATATCCCCTTCCAACGCTTCATCTTCTTCCTCTTCACTATCGAAGAATACCTCAATTTAATGTGCCTTTCTAGTAGCACATCGATTTCCTAGTTCCCATGGTTCTTAGCAAGTGAAGCAAAGCTTCCTCCTCCTCCTCAAATCTCTCTGGACATCATCACTGAGAGATCCTTTTTCTTGTTTCCCCTTTGAGGGAGGAACCTTTATATATTTCCCCTTTAACTGAAAGGAGTGCTTTTGTAGGAATGGAGCTCTTACCCTTGGCAAAGAATCTTGCAAGTCTCTAGCCCTCTCAATGGCATCTTGGAGCCATGGAAACTTTTCAGTGCTAATATTCGCAGGTGGGCTAATTTTCCATGCTCTTAAAAAAAAAAGCTTCGCCAATTCCCATTTTTTTTAAAATTGATTCGCCCAAATTTTATAGTACAAAAATATTTTACCCTAAAAATCGCCATAAATTTATATATACTAATATAAAATGATTACAAAACTAAATATTTTTACAAAAAAAAACATAAATTTTTTTACAATTCACATATTGGGGACTATTAAGACTCGCCAAGTTTTTAAACTTTAAGATAAATGTCCATCCATAAAATTTTCCCTACTTGGAGCGTAGTTGGTCTAATGGATTTCACCAACACATGCAAAGGTTCTAATAGCCCATCAATAAACATATATACTCTTATAGTTGTAAACAGATCCAGCACCATGATTGAAAGTTTCAGAAATTCAGAGATATAAGTCTCCGAATTTCATGACTGCTTGAGCTTAGCTAGCTCAGCAAAGTGTTCCTCTAGATCTCTTCGGTCAAATATTTCTATCAACATCCCGATGAATTCTGCATATGCAATCACACCTGCATGTCCAAATGTATATAGACAATGAAACCACCATTCATGTGCTTCATGTTCAAGGTGCAGCGCTACTATCTTAATAGCTTCAATCTCTGAAACTTGGTTTAGCTGGAAATAGATGTCTAATTTCTCTACCCAGGACTTGGCTGTGCAATTGGGTGACCCATCAAAATTAGGTATAAATAATCTACCCATACTACATTTCATATCATTTTTATGCATGTACCCTCCACTTTTATTGTTATTACGAGGTCTTATATTATCCTTGATTTGACAGAGCTCTTGGAAGTTCAGATGCTCTTTGAAGGTTTGAGATTGAGATTCATATTCCAAGAATTAATCACCAATATCCTTCTGCTCTTGGGGTCCTCCAACCCCATTTCCCACTTCTAGGAATGTAGGCATGGTGGAGCATTGTGAAACTTGTTGCAATTCCAGTTGCTCAAACCAATGATATGAGGTGCCAGAAATTTCTCCATGTTGAAACCCTCTTGGGGTTTCGTTCTGTCTTTCCACCCTCATCTCCTTGATTTATTTGGAAATTTATTGCATATTTTGGAGAAGAATTTTTGGAAAAAAAAAATTCATCCATCTCTCCAGATGTTATAGATGTAGTGCCCCACATGATGAGCCAAGATTATTCTCTAATACCACTGTAATATTCCAAAATAGGAAAAAAAGGAATATTGAACATAAAGCTAGAAAATGCAGTAAACATCAATACATCAAAAACATGAGAAGATCATCGAGTCATTTTATTATATATGATAGAAGAAATTTAGCACAATATCTTGAGGAAAAGACACTCAAGCTAGGAAAACAAACCTGAAATGATCCTATACATCAAGACGCAAGCAATCGTTGCTGCATAAACTGTTGGAAGGCTATGATTACACAATCCTACTGGAAATAACTTCTTTTGGAAACTAGGAATGCATATATATGCTGATAGGTTTCTCAGAAAATGTTAGGATCAGAGATCTGGGCTTTCTAGCACAATTCCAAGATAACCCAGAAAGGGTTTCCGAAAATACCAATGATGAAAAATGCAGCCCTATGGCTGAATTATGCTCTACAGCTGGGTAACTACTAGGAGGTGAATGATACGATGAAAAAATAGCTGAAAATCCTCCCCACTGACTTTCTAGATGAAGGACTACTCCCCTCAGTGGAAAATAAGCTCAAAAAATTGGGTTATCAACCCTCCACTGAAACTGCCTTCCTGGATTGAGAAATTCTTGAAGGATACCGCACTACTAAAGGTGCCTGAACATAGGAATGATTATAGATGATGAAATTTAGCTCAAAGAACCTCTCCTGGGTGGGCACTCGAAGTCCCCCCAGGATGAGGGTGGTATTCCCGCTCGGAAACAGTATTGTGCTAAATAACACAACAGACTTCGCTAAACAGCTGAAGCCTGCTAAAAGTGATAAAATAAAATACATAAGAAATATTCAAAATGCTCTCTATGGATGCCATCCCCTTCCTGATATTCTTTGTGAGCCTCCTCTCCCTTGGCCCCACTCAATAATGATGCTACTCTCATGGAGACTCCCTCCCATCCTTACTGTGTTTTCCCCCACTATCTCCACTATCTCCACTACCTCCATCACTGCACTATTGATTTGGTCAACTTGACCCCATCCACATGCATTGGCCCCGATTCACACCAAGGAGTGATTTATTCAACTAGATGCACTTATCCACATTCACGTTAGAAGTGGGTTTATTCCTATTAAGGAGATTTATGGGTCCCTCTACCCTCTTATTCATCGATATTATTGACAAAAACAAAATTTAATATTCTAACTAGCTAAAAGCTAATTAGGAATATTACACTCTCTTGTTTTCCATTGAAAGCGGATGTTTCTCTTCTATAAAGGTGTTCTTTTGGGACGAATTCCTTGGAGTTGTCATACACTGGCTTTCGTAGGTCGTTGGACCATATAGCTTTCAGAGAAGGCCCTCAATGTTTACATCCATAATACCCTTTTGTTACAGGACCTTCGATATTGTTGTATACAATATGCATGGCATGTTAAATAATATCATGAATATTAGAAAAATTACAAGGAATTAAATTAATATGCAAAAGAATATTGTTATGTATATAAACAAATAAATAAACATGTAATTTACTAGAGAAGAATCCTAATCTCGGGTAATCATGTGTCATGTAAGCACATATACCATACAACATAAAAATCCTCTCTGCTGCGATGGGTCTTGATACATCATATACATTTATCCCATCCCATAATTCCTTCAATTCATCTACCAATGGTTGTAAGTAGACATCCATATTCTTCACTTGCCTTCTACCAGGGACTATGAGAGCCAACATAAGATGTCCATTCTTCAGGGACAACCATGGTGGGGTATTGCTATTGATCACTACTACAGGCCAAACATAATAGTTGGTGTTCTAGAGGGAATATAGGTTGACGCCATCCATGGATATGTTGAGTCATAGACTTTGTACTACATCCTTCAATTTTTTGGGCCATGTATCCTCTACATTCTTCATGGCTATTGAATCTATTTGGATTCACATAACTCCCAACTCACTTCTAAGTGAGGCATTCCATCCCTGCAACATAGCTAATTATTTGCAACGAAAGAGCCTTTGAAGCCATGGGATTATAGGCATGTGCCTCAATATATTAAAAGGAGTACCACGTGATTTACCCTTCTTTTTTTATTTATCATACCTTTCATGCCCACATTTCAGACATATCTCTTTGTATGCATATTCTCCTCTATATAGAATACAATCATTTGTACATGCATGATATGACATGTACTCAAAACCCAGCATTTTCAACAATTTCTTTGCCTCTTCGCAACTATTGGGCAAGACATTATCACTCAGAAGAACCTTAACTTTGAATACCTTGTATCTGGTGGACACTATTAAATGTAAAATGCCAATAATTATTAATGTTCATAAATTTGACCATTTGTAATGTTGTTTGTGTGACAATATTTCTCAAAATATAAGGGACTTGATGGTCAATCACCTAAAAATTTCCGAGAAGCATGCATTTGATAAGCCAAAATTTACTTTCAAGTTGTACAATAACATCATTGTCCCCAAGAGGGTGGAATTTGACTGACCACCAAGTCCAAAGAGAGGGGTGGTAGAAGCAAATTTAATACTTTCCAAAAAGGTATCAGTGATATGAGCGTCATCCCCTAGTTGATCATCCTTTTGGAATTCATCTAACAACTTTGTCTCCATGGTAGTCATATCCCTTAAGTTATCATCCATACCAACCTCTATTTTATTACCTCCATTGCCATCTTGTGAAGAACTACTATTGTTGTATTCATTCCTAATTGGTGAATCTGTACATAGTGAGAATTGAATGTGTGGTTGATTCAACCATTCTTGGTATCGTTCCTCTCCATGTTTTTATCTTAATTCAACCTTCTTTTGATTTGACATTGTCGTGGGATGAAACGGAAGATGGTAGGTAGGTCGTTCATCATCACTAGAATCCTAATATTTTCAAAAAATATATTTGAACATGATTAGTAAAAAATCGACGATATCAATTAGTAAGCAGGTCAATGCATGATTAATTGGTTTGACGTTGAAATATTACATTATTCCAAACAATTATTACCGTCATATTCTTTGGATTGTTACTAGAATATGGCACGTTACAACTAGCATGGTGAAGTGACTGTCCATTTTCATCTACCAATCGCACCTTGCAGTATGCTGCTCCTGGTAAGAGCTTTGAATTTTTGGAATTGTTTGAATATTTTGTGCATCTAAACTTGATTCTAAAGGTACATCAACCTACAAATTTGTATACATTAATTTTATTCAGCTGATTGACATGGATAAAATAAATAAATTCAATTAGATAATGAAAATATAAATAAAATCTGAAGTCATTACATCTAGAGATGGATAGAGGGAACTCCATGATGGACTTTGAGAAATATTAAGGAACGAGATGGATTTTGAAGAATTGTCCATTTGATATAATTATGCAATTTTATCCCTTCATTTGAGAAAAATCAACAATAAATTTTTGTGTACATACCTAAAAGTAATTTCGGTGCCTTAAAAAAGGAGTTCTTGTTATCAGTGCTAATGTATTGTTAATGACACTGGTGCATTTTTATTATCAGACGCACTGGTGTTGTTAGTTAACAAACACACCAAATATCGGGAAAAAAAAGTGCAACTTTATTTTTCTGAAGAGAAAAAAAATAGTAAACTGAAAAATGAGCGGAAAATGATTTTTGGAAATCTAATTTCATAGAAAGTTCTTTAAATAGTAAAAAATATTCATTATTTCACTATTTTTGAAAAAAATCCAGGGAGGGATTTGCATGAGAGACATACCTGGAGGAACAGAACATTGTGGAGCAGCAAAATACTTTCGAACAATAACACTATTCAGAGAATCATAATTTGAAACATTTGGTGATTCACACAAAAACTTTGTAGTATAGTAAAATTGTTAAATTTTACTATACATTTTACTACTAAAACCCTTTACAATCTCTATTCCTATTTACATTTAATTAAAATTTAGAAAAAAACAAGAAAATCCATTCTTACGTTAAACCCTTGCTTCTTCTTATTTATGTGACTTCACAATTAGGGATATTCATTTTAGATTTATAGGGTTTGTATATATATATATATATATATATATATATAGAGAGAGAGAGAGAGAGAGAGAGATTACATCTAACCCGTGGGACCACTTGCAGAGTCAGATCCCAATCCCTGTTGACCCTTCCACGATTTAAAAAAAACAATTTTTTTTAATCGGTGCGCACTGCTTAAAATAGCGCACCAGTGCACGGTTTTAGTTTAACACACCAGGCATGTATTGAAAAAAAGAATTATTTGATAAAAACATTTTTTATTAATTTATGTTTATGTTAATCGGTGCTACGGTATTAATATAACACATCAGGTCTCTTATTGACAAAGAGCATCTTACAATGTTTCTACTGTATTGGCGGTGCATTTATAAGAACCTATCGCACCATTTTCGGTGCTTAAGTTGCGAAAGTCATACCGGGAATTTAATTTAGATAGACGCACCATTTTCTTGATTTTTTTTCCTGAAAAAGTATTTGATTTATTTATAAAATATATTAATGAATAGTACTGGTTTTATATTGATAAAGAAATGGCTGACAAGAGTTCAAGTATCAAAAATACTAATAGCACATCCAGAAAAGAAAAAATGGCAAGTTATATGTAAATTATTTACAAAAAAATATTATTTTTGAACTATATGTAAGTTTAACTGATATGTATTGTTTAGTGTGTATCATGAAGAGCCACAAAATGACGAAGCTCGATAAGATTATTTCTGATCTAAGACCTAAAGAGTGTAAAAGTTTGATGGAAAAATTGCAGAAGGATTAATCAGGTGAATGAAAAAATACTATTGATCCAATATGTATTTTTTTATTTATTTTTCATTAATAATATACATAAAAATATTAGATAACATGTTTCGAACAATATATTAATTCAGACATGTTTAATGTTCTACAGGGACCAATAACGAAGAAAGTGAATGTTGTTCTAAGAAAAGAAAAAAACAAAACATGAAAATGAAAATGAATTTCTTCTTAGCTCATCTAGAGTGGTGATGGAGGTTAATGAGAGGGGGGGGGGGGGGGGAATTTTACAAAAAATTGAGGGATCTAGTGGAAAAAATGTATAGATATTCTTTCCACTTACAATACAAAATCAATCCACCAAGAACCATATTTTATTTAAACTACAAGAAGAGTTTCCAGAGAATTGGTCAATGGGACATGTGAGACTTTTAATAGCAAAAACATACAACATCAAAAAAGAAGGATTGAAAAACTAATGTTCCTTTAAATGTTTTTTTAGAATTATATGTATATATTATTACAAAGAAACCATTTATAAATATCACTTTTGTTATATTTAGTTTTCGTATATAAATATAAAAATTAAATAGTTTATTGTCATGTTACTTTTTCAGGAACATTATGAAAATACCAAAGGATGAACGAGCTGATATCAGAAATATCTCAGTAGGAATGTCAAAAAAGGTGTACAAGGAGATGGTCAAAGAAATGGACATAATTGCATCGCACGAGGAGTGATCTCAACAACAACGTGCTTCAAATTTAATATGTAATCATTGAATTTTTATATTAGGTGAAATAAATAAATAATTTAGCATTAAATATTAATTTTCAAGTATTTTCTTGCATAAAAGAAAAGAAAATGGAACCCATTAAGCACATAAAACAAGATGACAAGGAAGAAAAGGGTTGATATCTAAGTTTGTGAGTAATAGTTACTTCTTTATAAAAACTTAACTAGATTTCACTTTTGTGTATTTTAATCTGTTTTACAACAATCATCATTGAATGTCTTCAAATAGGTGCTAACATACAAAGAAGAACCGTCGGAAGAATTGATTGAAATTGGGTTAAATATGGGTTTTCAGTATATCTTGGAATATCAGAAATTAATTATGGAATTTTTAAGTATCTATCTTGTTTTACTTAGCTCCGTCTATAATTAATAGAACAAAAAAATCTTTTATATTAAATGTATTATTTGTTATGGGGTATAAAATTTTCAGGAAACAAAGCATGGAACTGTGCCAACAAATGAATTGTTGAAATAAGGCATGAAATTTGGTTTTGAAAGAATGTGTATAGTTCACGATTCAATTCTTGCTATGGTACATTTCTTTTCGCTTTACATTTATGTATATTATTTAATATTGCAATTTTCATTATTCTCACCAATGTAGATACACTCATTACACTTTATTTTTATGTTTGTATATGGAACTTGAAGAAGAAGAAAACAATCAACACGATGAAAAAATTTCCTCCAAATAACCCAAGTCATGAAAATAGCTCGAGCAGTGACAACAGTTCCAGTGAAGAATGATGATAAATATGTTTGGATATTAAAGCAAGGCATTGTATTTTTTGAAATATTTATTTGTTAAATCAGACATTTTGTTTAATGTAATGGACATAGTGTCCCAATTGAAAGACAAAGGGATACCAATAACTATCCCTTTTTGTATGAAAAGAGTGTCTTATTCCTATATATATATATACTTTTTAATTTATTCTATTGCATTCTCCATTGTCGTTGTGAAATGTTACACCATTGATTAAATAGATGGATGATTAAATATTATAATGAAAAGATGTGAAATCTGATGATATAATATAAAAAATTCATCCAAACATCACATTCAAATGCACTAATAAAAATTTAATTGATATGAATACTGTTATAAGATATGTGTCGACTTTTGATGAATAATGAATTTTAAAAAATCACAATAATTGCACTGTCACAGGTCGATGTTTGTAAAAAATAGAAAATGAACACTAGTGTGTGTAGATGATACTGCGCACTAGTGCGTTTCTACGACCTATGAGCACCACACCAAATACCAATACCAATTAGAATGCCCACTGCACTTTATCGATGACAACAACTAGGGTGGATAGGCATTGCATGCACCGATATGGTTTTCCTTTAACACTCCAATGTTTTTTTACAAGTTACTGGCCCGGTGTGTTTTTACATCTTAACAACGCGGTGCATTTTTACACCTTAATGGCTGATGGTGCATGCACCTTCTATCGGCCCGGTGCGTATTTGTCTGTGACATGCACCGGGACATTGATAAATGCCCCGGGGTTTCCAAAATTTGTTTTCCATCCCAGTGCTTGGTGTGTTTATAGTACTGATGTGTACATGTTAAAATTTACCGATGCGTTCACACATCAAGCGCGCACTGATAAGAAATACATCCGTAAAAACCTTTGGCTGCCTAGTTTTTATAGTTCTGTTGAAGTTTCATTAGAAGCTCCGTCAAAACCTCTTTTACGAAAAATAGATGTTGTAAATTTTTTTTTTTGGACAAGCTTGGCCAATTTTGTAACACTCAAAGCCTCCTTTAGAACCTATGCTAGAGGGTATTTTCCTTGTAGTGAACCAAGCCTTAACATTAAATAAATTCCATCAAACACATCATGAACATGAAATCTACAGGTTATAACAATAGATATGAGCATATGGGTCTCATACTTATCTGAGATTTGTAAGGATGCATTGATGCCTTATCACATTACCTAAATTATCATCTATTAGGTCATATATTCATTTGTCATTCATTTATCAACCAAAACATGATGATATCCATAATTATTGTTGTCATAAAACATGCTCATAACTAACATAATTTAACCAACAGAAATAACAAGTATCCAACAACCATAAATACCACATATGAACTAGTTGTTTACACATGAAATACCAAGGAGTAGGAACTCTTATTAATGAGTTCATAAGCCAACTAGGTTTGGGACTTCCAAGTACCACCTGACCATAGATTGGCTTAACCAAATCTTTCTTTTAGCCAATCACCCCCATGCCATATTCCAAGCATGAATGTGGGACTCATAACCAAAATAAACTAGGGATTCCCGAGGCTAAACCACCTAAACCTAATCAATATAACTATGATTTACCACAATCCTCACTCGCTCACTAGGCCCTAAACAATCATGGATTCCACCGGATTTCTCCGCCTACACTGTGAGGAATTTTACTGTCACCTAATCTTTATGATTTACTGCAATACACAGTCTGATCCAGGGATCACTAGGCCATAATTGATACTCCAATATCAAGGCTTTACCATACATCCCACAATTCATCGATCGAGGATTCCTAGGCCTGATCGAGACTCCACCCTCCAGGATTTACCGTGATCTCCACCGGATCACTAGGCCTAACCAAGGCCACACACCTATAGGATTTACCATATATCCCACCATTCACCGATTGACGATTCCTAGGCCCATTAAGGCACACAATACTTGGATTTACCGCAACCCATAATATAGTTCATTGGTTAATAGGCTAGTGCCACAATCCATGGTCTAGTGGAGGGATCACTAGGTCATGCGTTCTTCCTTTCAGAGATCCACCTCACTCATTTTCAAATCCATCTAGAAATCCAACTCAATGAAAACATGAGAACCCCATCACACCATGGCTATATAGAAATGGAAACTATAGACTAAAAACATTGTGACACCTAGTAAAACCAATTCTAATGAAACAAATATAACCAAGAACACACATGCATAACCTTGCATTCCAAATCTAGCAAGGAAATCACACATGCAAATCGATACCTGCAAATAATCTTGTTGTAGCTGCTTGATCCTGCTCTTCCATTATTGATCTTTGCTTCCTCTTTGCCTTCTTTTCCTTTCCTGATCCAATGCTAAATTTCTCCAAGAAAAATCTAAGTGTCGAAGAGTGTAATGTTGGCATGTGCTGTCCTTGATGGCAACCTACTTGATGAAATAATATTGTTGGCAATATGATGCAATGTGTTGTCTTTGATGGCAACCTACTAGATGAAGTTGTCCTTAATGGAAAATGACTTGATGAGTTGTCTTTGGATAGAAACCTGCTTGATAAAGTTGTCCTTGATGGAAACTGACTTGATGAGTTTTTATTAATGATGTAAATCTGATGTATCTATAGAGTAGCTCAGAAGTAACATAGAAAGAAATTCCAGTAAGTGCCAGAATAATGATAAAAATGGTATGTCACAAAGTATACGCGAGTTTGTAAAGGCGAAGTAGCGTATATACGTGGAAAAGTACGTGCCAAGTAGCGTATGCCTATTTGCGCTCTAAATTGATAAAACTAAGGGAATTTACCATGGTATTGGCCCATTGTATTGAGCGCTGGAATATCTATTTGATCTCGTCCAGGAATACCATTAGTAGTTGAGTGGTTTTGACTCATGATATTGACAAAGGATAAATCTATATAAGGAGAAGAAGATCATAGTGCAAGGTGTGCATAAGTCTGGGTTTTAATGAATACTTCACTTTGAATTATATCTGCATAAAAGGGTAATAGTTTATTGATTGATCTGAATTAATAATGCACCTATGAAGAAAATGATGAAGAGGGATATCTAGATCTGAAATGATTATGTATTTTCTAGATCTGTTTATGGAATGTTTAGATCTGAGATGAGGTGAATATTTTCTGAAGTGAAGGGTAATATCTGAGCTATTTATATGTTTTAAAGAGTTGCACAGCCCTACAAAGTTTGAAGATATATACGCAGGTTCGCTTCATAAAAAGCGCGTGCATACGCAGGTTCGCTTCAGCAAAAGCGCGTATGGAATGTGAGGTTGGTTCTAGAATATGTGCAGAAGTATACGTAGGTTTGTCTCTATGAAAGCGCGTATATACTCAGGTTCAGTAAAGTAAAAGCGCGTATGAAATCTAGGGTTTTGCTGAAATATGTGGATTGAAATGTCTGATCTGTTTTACTATTTTACTGCTATATGTCAAAGATGTATTCATACATATCTGGGTTGTTTGATTGCTGATTATGTTGGTTGATTGGTTGATGATTCAATGAATAAATTGATGGGGTTATAAGTTTCAGTTTGATAGATGATGAGCTTAAATGTGTGGAGTGGGTCCATTCTGAAAATCTGATGAAAAGTGGCCTACAAGATATGCTGTGTGGAATCTGTTGGATCCAGTATGAAAATTGATGAAACATGGTCTGCAATGGTGCTGAGGGTCGAAGCCTTCAGTGAGGGAGTTGTAGCTCCCTTCCAGTGGTAGCTGGTAAACGAGAGCAGGGGGTAGTAGCTCCCTTCCAGGAGAGGCTGGTAAACGAGAGAAGGTTGTAGCCTTATGTAGGTGGGTGCCTACGTGCTGGTATGAGTCTGCGCCAGTACATGGTTGTAAGAATTTTTCTTTATATAACAAACATTGAAGACTGAGATGACGGCAACGGTGGTTTTCTCCTGAATTGGGTTTCCACCTTAAATCTTGGTGTTCATGTGTGTTTCTTATGTGTGATGATTTATTCTGTTCTTACTGCACCTGTTTACTGCTTACTAAACATCTGATGAATGAATGATGCAATGATCTAAGTTAAGAATTAAATGCATAATTAGATCTCTGGACATACGCAAGTTTCATTAAGGATATCTGCGTGTATATGTGACTTGGGTTCATTAAAGTAGCGTATGGATTTTAGAGAAAGAAAAAGTAAAAAAATTTCAGTTTGCACTAAATACTGATTCACCCCCCCCGTCTTAGTATTTTTCCCAACAATTGGTATCAGAGCAGGTCCTTCTGCAGAAGCTTGATCGCTTAAAGGAGATCCATCGCAATGGGAAGTCATGAAGGAGTAATTTCTCTAAGGCCACCTCTATTCAATGGAGGTAATTTGTTATTCTGGAAGATACGAACAAAAGCATATTTGCAAAGTCTTGGTGCAGAAGTATGGGCAATCGTGGAAGAAGGTTATCAGTATCCAGCAATTATTCCTACTGATGCAGCACAAAGGAAGAAATATGAAATCAATGCCAAAGCAGTCAATGTTTTATTAGGAAGCTTGTCTGAACCAGAATTTGTTAAAGTGATGTAGCTAAATTTAGCAAAAGAAATATGGGACAAAATCATTCTAAGCTATGAAGGAGATACAAAGGTAAAAAGTGCAAAACTCCAAACTCTCAGAATTGAATATGAAAATTTAAGGATGCATAGTGATGAGAGTATTGCTAATTTATTTTTACGTCTAGATGATATTGTAAATCGTATGAGAAACTTGGGTGAAATCATAACCGATACTACTCTGGTGGAAAAAGTCTTAAGATCTTTGACTTCAAAATTTGAGTCAAAAGTATCAGCGATTGAAGAAAGGCAAGATCTACAAACTCTTACTATTGTTCAATTACATGGTATTTTAACTACTTTTGAAACGAGAAAAGAAGGTCCCTCTCAAATCAGAGAAGTTGCCTTTAAGGCATGTCCAAAAGGAAAAGAAAAGGAAGCTGTCAAGGAATCAAGTTATATATCAGAAGAAGAAGAAGCAAATTTTGTGAGAAGACTCCAACCAGGTACTGGAAGATTCAGAGGTAAGCTTCCCTTCAATTGTTTTACTTGTGGAAGAGTTGGTCATTATGCTGCAAAATGTCCTTATGAAGAAAATCATGATAAAGGGAAACAATTTGAAAAGGGAAAGAATTATTATACAAATGAAGATAATGATGAAATGTCAAATGAGGATGAAGAAGATTCTGACCAAGATCTGCAAGTGCTCATGGCAAGGAAGCAAAAGAAGAAGGCTACTCAAAGAAAGGAGATACCTCAGAAAACATGTGCAGTAGAAAATGAAGAAGTTGAAACAGGTATTGATTGTTGTTCTTGTGATTCACTTTCTTGTGCATGCAATGGTGAAGATAGTGAAAGTAACAGTATAAGTCTAGAAGAAAATCTCAAAATCAATGATGAAGATCCATTTAAAAGGAATGAATCTATCTACCAAGATATGATCTCTAAAATTAATGGACACATAGAATCAATGAAGGGACAGATAGAAATATATCAAAGACTGCCGGATGAAGTAACTAATCAAAGTGAAAGACTTGAAGCAGAAATCATCTCTCTCAAAGAAGATTTGGAAAAATAAAATAAGAAGAATGAAGAACTTCTACAAACATTTGAAGCACAAGAAAATGGGTTGAAAGAAGAGATTCTAAAATTGAATGATCAAGTAGAAGAAGGAAGAAGGGTTGAAGATAGTATGAAGAAGCAATGCCAAAGATTGGAGGTTGAGGTAAATATTTTGAAAGGTAAATTAGAAGAAAAAGATAAACTCTTGAGGTTTCAAGATAGTACTAAGATTCTGGAAAATATTCTTAGTAGTCAAAGGTCTCCTTCTGTTAAATTTGGTCTTGGTTTTCATGAAACTGTTAAAGGAGAATCTAGTTCACAAGGAAGTGCTACAGATTCAAAGGATATCAATGCAAAACCTGAAGTGTTGCAAGAAATAGAAGGTCAATCGACAATCATGAACTCTCAAAAGAAATCATTCCATCCTTTGATTAATAATGTTGAATGCTTTAAATATGGGAATGTTGCAGCCAATTGCAGAAGCATATTTTTTCAGTCACAAACAAACAAATTCTACACAGAAAGGTACTCAGGTTTCTTTAAGGGATATTGTTTTTCATGCAGAAATTATGGTCATAAAACAGCTGATTGCAATAGAAGAAAGAATAGAAAAACACACTATGATCCCTATGCTTACTTTTCTGGTCACACAAGATGTTATGCTTGTAACAAGTATGGACATGTAGAAAAATAATGCAGGATGAATATATTTGAGAAATTGGATAAATTTTAGCAGACAATAAGAAACTTCAAGCAAAGTTGGAAAAAGAAGGAGGCCCGGTCAGAAACATAGGGAATATTGACCCTACTGCAGTCTTCCGCTTCTAAATCTTACTTCTCATAATGACTGCAGGAGTAATGTGAGATACATTATAGGGATTAGTAATGTATCATCACAGGGGGAGCAATGTATGGTGATTCCCATGGTTGGTCTGGTAATTCTGGTTATGTTTATTTCTGACAGTGCATCTGATGTGAAGAAGACAGGTACAGGTGGTACAAATTCAAGGGGAGATGAAGTTGTGAAATTTTTCTGTATTTCACTTTCCATACGTGGGTTTCATAAACTAAAGTTGCTTATACACGCGAGTTCCAATAGAGATAGAAGCGTATGATTTTTGTTAAAGAAAACAATGAAGATGGCTCAAGGACAGGAACACAGGTTCAGGGGGAGCATCAGTCTAACTACTAATGATTACATTGTTGGCATTGTATCTGATTATTCCTTAGTTCTAGTGATAATCTTGCTCAAATGATGATGACATGATACATGGTTTCTTATGATGAGATTATGGATGAGCCCTGATTGTTTTTTGTTGAAGAGTATCTTTTTTTTTCACATGGATGAGATGGAAGTCTTATGATACAGAGATAAGGATAGATCATGCAGAGTTTTTTGCTAATGACTTTTGTCACGGTTGAGACCTTTTTCTTACACATGTTACATCATGAGTATGAAATAAATATAAATCATGAAGATCTTGGTGATAACTAATCTCATGGATGATTGCTTGATACATATTGTCTATTGAAGAAGATTGTTCTAGTATGATAATTCCTCTTGAAGAATATGTTGATGTTGCAAAGAGCCTGAAGGCTTGGTTACTGATGTGCTTATGCTACAACTGTTGGATGACACTTGAAAACTAGCTACATTGTCCTATCTATCTTCTCTCATATATTCCGAGGAAGCATTCGAATATCTCAGACAGAAGCTGGGAGTAGTCTCTGCCATACAGAAGATCAGATCTACTTAAATTCAGAAGATTAAATTGGATACGCGTATTTCCTGAAGGAAAGTCACTTATATATGCGAGTTTATACACATAAATCCGCGTATGGGTGGTTACTGACAAATTTTTCTGGGTCATCATTCTTCAGCACTGCTGTGGTGCTGTTGGGTATTTTTGGTGATGTTTCAACTCTCATATTTTTGTTTCATTCTTTAATATTTGATGAAGATGCCTTGATGATTTGCTGTTGAAAGTGTTCTGGATGCACAAGCTAAGGGGGAGCATTGGAAAGGTGGAAAGAATGCATTTTTGGCATTATGATGGTTCTGAAATATGATCTCTCTCTTGAGGTCTTTTTGGTATTGGTCATAAAAAGTCATATCTTTAATTTGATGAAAATTTCATGTTGAGACCCATGATGTAAATTGTTATATTCGGTCATGAAAGGACTTGTTCAAAATTGTAAAACCCACTTGGTTGGGTACTTGAGTCACATATGTAAATCCACTTGGTTGGATCATTGATGTAAGTCTGAAGTCCTTGGTGATAGGAAAGGTCATAGAGTCATGTACTTCATTGAAAAATATGTTTGAAGATTCAGCGTGAACTCAGGGGGAGCATGATAACTTCAGTGCACATCAGATCTACAGAGCTCTTCTTTCTACATGAGAAGAAAAACCTTGTTTTGGTTTTGATATGCCCTTTGCCCTTGATGTAAAATGGGGAGAGTAACATGGTGTTTGAATAGGGGGAGAGTATCATGGTGTTTGCATAATGGTTATAATCAATGTATCTATTTGTTGTGGTGATCAAACACCATCATGGTTGCCATCAAGTCCAAAGGGGGAGATTGTTGGCATGTGTTGTCATTGATGGCAACCTACTTGATGAAATAAGATTGTTGGCAATATGATGCAATGTGTTGTCTTTGATGGCAACCTACTAGATGAAGTTGTCCTTAATGGAAACTGACTTGATGAGTTGTCTTTGCATAGAAACCTGCTTGATAAAGTTTTCCTTGATGGAAACTGACTTGATGAGTTTTTATTAACGATGTAAATCTGATGTATCTACAGAGCAGCTCAGAAGTAACAGAGAAAGAAATTCCAGTAAGTGCTAGAATAATGATAAAAATGGTATGTCACAAAGAATACGCGGGTTTGTAAAGGAAAAGTAGCGTATGTACGCGAAAAAGTACGTGCCAAGTAGCATATGCCTATTTGCGCACTAAATTGATAAAACTAAGGGAATTTACCATGGTATTGGCCCATTGTATTGAGCGCTAGAATATCTATTTGATCCCGTCCAGGAATACCATTAGTAGTTGAGTGGTTTTGACTCATGGTATTGACAAAGGCTAAATCTATAAAAGGAGAAGAAGGTCATAGTGCAAGGTGTGCATAAGTCTGGGTTTTAATGAATACTTCACTTTGAAGTATATCTGCATAGAAGGGTAACAGTTTATTGATTGATCTGAATTAATAATGCACCTATGAAGAAAATGATGAAGAGGGATCTCTAGATCTGAAATGACTATGTATTTTCTAGATCTTTTTATGGAATGTTTAGATCTGAGATGAGGCGAATATTTTCTGAAGTGAAGGGTAAGATCTGAGCTATATATCTGTTCTAAAGAGTTGTGCAACCCTACAAAGTTTGAATATATATATGCAGGTCCGCTTCATAAAAAGCGTGTGCATACGCAGGTTGGCTTCAGCAAAAGCGCGTATATAATGTGAGGTTGGTTCTGGAATATGTGCAGAAGTATACGCATGTTTGTCTCTATGAAAACGCGTATATACACATGTTCAGTAAAGTAAAAGCACGTATGAAATCTAGGGTTTTTCTGAAGTATGTGGATTGAAATGTCTGATCTGTTTTACTATTTTACTGCTATCTGTCAAAGATGTATTCATACAGATCTGGGTTGTTTGACTGCTGATTATGTTGGTTGATTGGTTGATGATTCAATGAATAAATTGATGGGGTTATAAGTTTCAGTTTGATAGATGATGAGCTTAAATGTGTGGAGTGGGTCGAGTCTGAAAATCTGATGAAAAATGGCCTACAAGATATGTTGTGTGGAATCTGTTGGATCCAGTATGAAAATTGATGAAACATGGTCCACAATGGTGCTGAGGGTCGAAGCCTTCAGTGAGGGGGTTGTAGCTCCCTTCCAGTGGTAGCTGGTAAACAAGAGCAGGGGTTAGTAGCTCCCTTCCAAGAGAGGCTAGTAAACGAGAGAAGGTTGTAGCCTTCTGTAGGTGGGTGCCTTCGTGCTGGTATGAGTCTGCACCAGTACATGGTTGTAAGAAGTTTTCTTTATATAATAAATATTGAAGACTGAGACGACGGCAGCGGTGGTTTTCTCCCGAATTGGGTTTCCACCTTAAATCCTGGTGTTCATGTGTGTTGCTTATGTGTGATGATTTATTCTGTTTCCCACGCACCGGTGCCATCAAGTACAAACATTCAAATGAATGATGCAATGATCTGCCAGACCAAATGCATAATTAGATCTCCTGTCATACGCAAGTTTCATTACATATCCTACGCGTATACGCGACTTGGGTTCATTAAAGTAGCATATGATTTTAGAGAAAGAAAAGTAAAAAGTTTTCTACTTTGCACTAAATATCGTATCTACCCCCCCCCCCCCCTCTCAGTATTTTTCCCAACATGTGAAAGATAGAGTAGAGAGAGAGAGCTCCAAAATGAAACAAACAAAATTATAGAAAAAGTTTTCCAACCGATACTGAGAAGCATTTTTATCAGTGAGACCTCTATTTTCTTCATTTTCCACTTTTTTTCTTCAATTTCATCCTCGCATGCAACTTATGACCTTTCACCTTCTCTTCTCCTAATTTCCATTATTATCATAAATAAAATGACAATTAATGTCTCATGCCTTTCCAATGCCTTTTGCATTACCTTTTCCAATTTCTTAGCCATAATAAACCAAAATGAACACATGTTATGATGTTTTTCCCAACATTCATCTTGGAATACATGTCCCATGACATTGGTCTTATATTAATTTTTTTAACATGGATTTTTAACCAGGGTTGTTACATATTCACGTGGGACATGTTAATAACTAACCAAATCAAAACAATATTGGAGGATGCATACCTTGAGATATTTTTAATAGAGGTGGGTATTGAAAATGGATTAAGCAATCACATGTCATGACACCATGAGATGAGAATTAAGTCGTACAATCAATCAATTTATTCCAAGGGAAATGGCTCATGTCAGATGTTCTATAATAGAACTATATTCCACAATCATTAGAAACGTTTTAGGTAAAATGGGTCTCAAAACAAAAATTTACAACCAAAATCAACTTTATAAGAACCAATAGGATTCAAGCTGATGATCTCAACCATGGGGGATAATTCACCATTTTTGGAGTAAAAAAATAAAAATATATTAAAAAAAGCTATTTTTTCAGCTTATCTCCCCATGGTTTTACTCATATTTCAAGTTGGAGAACTTGTTGGATGCATATTTTAATTTCTCATCCAAGGAGTGTCCATGTTGCATACTTTCAATGGACCCAACTACATGAAAAATGAGAAATACAAGAAAAATGTGATTTCAATAACATTTTTTCATGTGTTTCTCATTTTTTGTGTAACAAGGTCCATCAAAAGTATGCAACATGGGTACTCCTTGGATGAGGAATTAAATTTTTCATTAGAGCTTAACTGCTTGAAATTTGAGTAAAACCGTAGGGAGATAAGTTGAAAATACAAGTTAAAAAAGTAGTTTTTTCTTTTTTCCCTGTAAAATTCGATGTAGCCTAATCTTATTTTATTATTTCCACTATTATTTTATAATATTCCTTAGGAGGCCCATTTTAGACCTTAAAATTTATCTAATGTTTTTTGGTGTATTCTCCAATACAAGAACCCTCTGAATCTAATAATAAGCCAATAGGCTTGAAGATGTCCTCAGTAGTGGCACTGAACTATCAGGAACTATGAGGTTGGATAGATTTATGATATTGTTATTTGATGAATTTCTTATAGATTTGGCTAGCTAATGAAGCATTAGGATGGGTATTGTCTAGTTGAGAGAGGTATAAGAAGCACTCCTCCTTAATAAAGGTATCATGTAGGAGTTGTACAAATAATACAAAGGAGTGGATTTTGAATTTAACTAGAAGTACAAATTTGACTCCATAAATTACTTGGAAAAGGGTGAATCCATTAGAGGTTTTAGATTAAATTTGATACATCTAAAGTGTAGAAAAGAGCATTATATGCCAAATGTTTTTAGTTTCCCCGTGATTTTTTGGATCTTATTTTTTACGATGTGGTTAATGAAGTCAACTTGCTCGTTATCTTAGGGGTGCTAAGGTTTGGATTTCTCTTGGTGAATACCCAACTTTCCCATGAGCTTGGTTATCATCTAATTCTTGAAATGGGATCCATGGTTTTTGATGATGTCTTTAGTATTTTTTAAGAGTGAAATAGTGATGTTCTTTGTAGAAAAGGTTGATTAGGGTTTAGCCCATTTTGTGATATAGTCAGTATCTTTTTGCGAAGTAGTTATGACCATTAGAAAATGGGGGCTTGAAAATCATGAATTCTATGCCCCATTCAACAAAGGATTTGATGGTGAACACAAGATGAAGGTGGGTGGATTGAGCGTGCGTCCTGTAAAGAAGACCTGATAAGGATGGAATTTCTAGATGGAAATCATACAATATTAAAGATAGAGGGATAGAAGTAGTTAGCACATAGAATATTTAGGGTTGTGCTGAGTGCAAATAGGTGACCACCATATGCCTCTATGTGGTATTTGTTTAGTACATCTTCACCTTCAGGATGGGTAAGGAAACAATGAAGGATGAAATTAACATTCCATTAGCAAACAATGTTGTGTATGATAAGGTAATGGGTGGAATTATGTCAAACCAAAAATGTTTGTCCTGAAACATGTGAGCAAGGATCTGCTAGGTTTGAAGGTAAATCCAAATGTCAACATACTAGGAATAAAAAAATCAATTATAAATAATAAAAATTCGACCAACATGTCATCATCCATAGCTTCAACATTGAATTCAAGGAAGTCCAACATGAGTTCTGCAAAAATGAGCAACTTCATGGATTTTGTGGTGGAAAATTCAAAATCAATTTTTTGGAGGATTAAGATCTGAGTAATTTCCTTCAAGAAAATAGTTTCCAAGTAAATGGAACATGGGGTTGAAATCAGTGATGAACATTTTTTAACACAAGAGAATATATTGACCGAGTTGTTGGACAATGTACATGGATCCTAGGGCCAGCTTGTGGACATGGGAATATTAAAAATTAGGAATGATGAGGAATTTCATAATATATTACGTAATGTGTTCACTTTTAGCATCATCTTCTTGAAAAATTATCATGCAAATTATGGAGGAGGATGTCACTAAGTATAGCATAAAATCCTAGGTATAATTCAGAGAACTCAAAAGAGGTGCAGAGACCAAGGATTTCCTGAGAGGAATGAATTTGTGTTTGGATTGGTCATACTATTTTAATGGTGCATAATTCTTAAGGAATTTCATTAAACCTTTTATTATATCTACATAAGTAGATATAAAGAAAATTATAAAACTTTCCTTTTCTTGCAAACTCTACAACTAGCTAATGGTGTGAGACAAAGGAAGTTGGACAATGGCCTTGACTTTGAGTGGGTCAACAATAATGTTATGATTAAAGGAAACAAATACTAATAGGTTCCAAAATGTGACACAAAACATTAATTTTGAGGATAAAGGTGGATACTATGAAATTAGTATCTTGTGAAGATGGCACAAAAGTGCATGGTATAGTCATTGTGAGTTTTAGAATGAGTTGCTAAATTTTTTGAGTTATCCTCCACTATGTGTTTGATGTCATGAAAGGTGTAAGTCATGGTCCAATAGGAAGTGGCTTTAGCATTATTCAGGCTGAAAAGAAAATTTTGATAGGAGAACATGTCGCAAGGATAGATGAATGTAGTCTTATGTATTACACATTTGTTATCATTGATGTCAATTGAATTCTTTTCATTGATGTCAAAGGAATTTTTATAGTATATTTGATTATTAATTAAGTGTATTTTATGACTAATGAAGTCCACATGTTATTATTAATATACAAGGAATACAATAATTTATTCCCAAGATTAAGAAGTAGCAGGTCTAGGAGGTCAATGCAATGAAATTTGGTGTTTCCATGACACACTTTCACAAACTAAAATTTGGGTATTTCTACAAGCCCAGACATGGTGCCAATATATGAAAATGAAGGTGTGGTAGTATTATAAAGGCCCACATGGTGAAACATATAAAATAAGGGAAAAAATTGAAAACTAAATCGAATTACTTTTCTGTGAAAATCATCCTTCATAATATTTCCCACTAATTTGTGCTTAACCATGATTAAACCTTGATTAGTAGTTTTGGACAAGTTTAGCATGCTAATGCATATTTTTACTAGATGGGATCATAATGTGGTATTTTGCAATGGAATCCATACTAACCAAACGCTAATTCTAGTATTTGGTATGATGTGGAAAGGAGCTAACATGAAATTTCCACATGGATGAAAAGTGGTAGATATGATAATGTGGCAAGGAGGTGACATGGAATTTCCGCATGGATGAAAAGTGGTAGATATGATAATGTGGCAAGGAGGTGACATGGAATTTCCGCATGGATGACAAGTGGTAGATATGATAATGTGAAAAAAATAATGAGTGACATGTGGTAGGAAAAAATAGAGCTTTTGGCTAGCCAATAGGGTTTTAGTGATTGACACAAGGTAGTGTCATAAGATGACATGTGGTAGGTGATAGGACAAATAGACCGTGTGGAAAACAGTGATTGGTACATGATAGTTTGATGTGGAAGATCTAGAGGTCTCAATAACTGCATTAAAACCATGTTTGGAAAGGTTTTGCTATGTATTTATGTTTTTCCAAAAAGCCAAAAAATTAAGCTTAAGGGATAAAATCTAAAGAGCCAAGGGATTAGCCGTTGTGGGCCTTATATCGAGGCACTAAGGTTTGAAATGGACCAATGCTAGAGAAGCCAAGTATGGAATGTCTCGCAATGATGGAGAAATTTTTGACATCAACATATTATGGAAAGTCATGTGTGAAAAGTCCATTGGTCAATAGGTACCAAGGTTTCAAATTACCTAAATGAACAACAAGTTAGAGACTCCAGTCTGCATTGGTCTGTTGTCATGGGAAAAATTCCATAAAAATGTGGATAACTTCAACTAATATATATCTGTTGATTTCAATACCATATCAATATTGGGACATTCAACTATGGAGGATATCAAGTCTCTAGTATTTGTTATGGATGGCCAATGTTCCAATTAATCAAGCTTCCAAGTAGAAGACCGAGGTCACAACACATGGTTATGGGTGCTCATTAGTTTAGATCCTAGAACTAAAGGGTCATGAAAATGCATCTAAGTATCTATAAATCTAGTTATATAAAATTGGAAATTCTTTTAGTAGATACGAACTATAGTTTAAGTGTAAATAATGTAAAATAATATGGGTACATGGGAATTTGAGGGTATACTCATTATTAAGGGACCAAAATTACAGATTTGTTGTAGAAATAATTTAATACGTGGTCCCAACACAAAGTCATATGGGGTTGATGGTTGACACTCAGGAGCTTGTCAGTGAATCTAGATATCTTGGGTGTTGGGCTAGGCTCCCCTAGGTCGAGTGTTGAGTCATTTTTGTGAATTCTGCTAAAGCACGGCGTGTAGGTCAAGGGGTGTTGGGGAGGGTCAATATAATTCATATTGTAATGGGTAAAAGGGTAAAACATGGCACTCAAACCATGTTTTGAGTCCATGTTTTTTGCGCGTTTAAGTCATATAAGAAGGCATCTAAGAGTCAAATTTATATCTATATTTTGTGAATATCTTATGATTATGTAATGTGATTTTGGGAAAGTAATTTGGGATTTGTTTGAGTAAGAGATATGCTCCTGCGACTAACTACATGGAGACCTAAGTCCTGAGTTGTGTGCGAGGACTTTGCGGTTGTGTGTGCAAGAAGAAGAAATTGTACTCATTGAAGATATGCTAATAAAGAGAAGTTTTGAAAGAATTATTGGTTTACTTGAATGATCTATGTAATATTTTTTGATGCGTTGACTTTCTTATAGATCTGTTAGAGTTTCTATTATTTGATACACAGTTCTCTCAGTTAATCATATAATCATAGATCTCTATAATTGTGCAAGATTTATATCAATATTAAGGGTTTTTTTAAGCTAGATTTGAATAAGAATAGATATTTGTGTTTGCGCAAGATGTGCATTGAAGTTAAGGGTTTGTTTCACTAAGAATTGAATCGGGTTAAAAAAAATAGTGTGGCATTGTAGCAATTAGATCATATCAGAAATAGATAGATCCACATCATACTCCTCCCTCAGGGTGTAGAAACCTGGTTCCAACACCCCCATACTACTTCCGGTGAGACTTTGGTCTTCGTAATAATATCACTACCGAAAGGGTCTATTGTTGGAGGGTTTTTTTTCTTGCGTAGAACACCCTGAACCTGGGTTGGGACCCCTTAAGCAAAAATATGGTTTTTTTGCCGAGACTGGGATCGGTTTGAGGGAAATTTGATGTGCCATCTCACTAAGCCCGAATTGCAATATTGGTTGGATCAAAGGGTGCATGAGTTCGTGATACAAGAGAACTGGAAGCTGTGATTATCCGTTGACGATAGGGAAAAAATATTTATTTATACAGAGTAGCATGAAATTTTATTTACGTCCTTTGCAACAAAACTGCATGAGTGGTTATCCCGGCTCACTAAGAATCAAACCTGCACAAATGACAACACAATTACCAAGTGGACTGCTCAATTGATTTAGCAATTGGAAATATCGGCATCATTCTGGGAATATTTTCCACTAAATTTTCTATTGACACATTTGTGTCATATTATGACGTTGAAGGAAGGTTCTTCAAATGTCCTCAAGGTAATTTCTTGCACTATTTAAAGTGGTGGATTAAAATGATATTATATGAAAAGGGTGTTTTTTCAAACCACATTTAGAGAATGTTTAGAAGAGGTCAACCTAGCTCTAAACGCAGTGGAAAATTTTATAGCACAAATTAAGACAAATATTTTGTGTATAGTCCCCTCAAAGGAAGATCTAACAGTAATGAAGAGTATGAAACAAGTAGTTTTGGTGAGTCGACACAATCAGAAGAAAGGACCATAGTTGCATGTCAGATCCCATCCAGCCCACTTCCAAATCAACCTCACACTGCCATCTCATCCAAACCGCACACTACTCCACCTCCAGCTCCACCACTAGTATTCGACATGGCCAACTCTATTAAGATGCAAAATTTTAAGGCTGTTGGGAATGAAAACACTGAACAATTCTGGTTCCTTGTAGATTCTATGTGGAAGGCACAATAGATTATTGATGATGATGTAAAGAAGGTGCAACTTGCTAATACATTCCAATAACATCCATTGGATTGGTATATGAGGTATCTAGCGACTAACCCAAATGAAACGATATATGATCTCAATAATGCATTGAAGGGATAGTTCTGAAAGCCAAATTCATATTCTCATTATGTTACCGAATTAAAGGATATAGATCAGGAAGTGAATGAAACTGTATGGGAGGCTGATCAGCTGTTAAAACGTATCATCAAGGATGGAGGCTTCACCATTAGTGATGATCAACATAAATAATGGTTCATTACAATGCTATTACTACATATGTGCATACCTTTGTCTCAAAATAAAATCACATCCTAGGGTGAGGTTGTAGAAATCGCGATGAAGCTGGAGGCCTCACTAGTTCATAATGCGCGGGCTGGGGTGCAGCAAATTCAGAGTCATTTTGCTATGTTGTACTTAGAACTGCAAATCTTGCAGAAGGAAAATGGGAAGGACATGTGCACAAAGATATGGTGCATGCGCTACAAATATGAAGGACACTACAAGGAGAAATTCCCAGTACATGGCGAATATCTGAAAGTTGGCGAACTAAATCTAATCAAGCCTAATCCAAAGGTTGGGCCACTAGGTACAAACCCTCCTCTACAGTGTGCAATATTTCAAGTAGTCGGACAACATCCTACAGACTACTACCCTAGGTTGCAGAAATATATTCCCATGGCCAAGTATTTATATTGCAACTTTTTTCGATCTGTAGGCCATGATGAGAAGAAATGTCAGAGTTTTGACCTAATAATTGACCAAGTTACATCCTATAGGATGCAGTCAGAAAGTATAGGTCCAGATTCATCTCTGTCGCTCTCTGGGTGAGGGAGATTTCAAGGATGAGGGCGTGGAAGAGGCCATATTATTTGCTATAATTTTTGAAAATTTGGCCACTTCACGTGCCACTATATGAACCCAACACAACAATATTGTAGGTATTATCAGCAGTTCAACCACCTAATTGAATATTTCTCGGTATTTTTTTCGAAAATTCAAGACAATAAGACTCAAACACCTACACAGAATGTTCAAATGATGAGGGAAGAGTCATGCAACGAAGAGCCTAGTATCAATATTGTAACCAGAAGTGGTGCAAAAACTGGTGATGAAAAAGTTGAAGGTATGAACCCTGTTGCAGATGTCTGGGTTCGAAAATCCCCTAAGAAGAAGGAAGATTTAACTTGCAAAGGGAAAATGATACTTTTAATGAAGTAGAGAAGAACTTTATGGACCCTGTTGCGTCGACATCAATATTATCGAGTAGGCCTGTTGATACCACATATGTGACCGATCTAGTTGAACTGAAATTGTTCCTGTAGGCTTGTATTAATTTTTTGTGCAATAAGAAAGCAGCGGAAAACCTTCAAACATTAATTGATAATTGCGCTAATAAAGAAAAACCCTAAAAGAAACAAAGGATGTCAACAATGTCTACCAGAACAAGAGAAATACTGGGCGAGAGATGTGCCTAAATGCTTAGATAGGAGTCTTTGAGATTGATCAAGTTATTTTGGATATGGGATCTGATGCAAATGTACTACCTAAACAAACCTGGGGAAAAATGGGAGAACCCAAGCTCAAATGGTCCACATTTCAATTGCGCATGGCTAACTAGCAGAAAATTATCCTAATGGGTAGACTCTCTAGGGTAGTAGTTCACATTGAAGGAGTCAAGGTGTTTCTAACTTTGAAGACATTGAAATTGTTGATGATACAAACCCATACCCTTCATTTTTTGGTCTAGATTCAGATTTTGACATCGATGTTATTATTAACCTCAAGAGCGGGAGCATGGTATTTGAAAGTAATGGGACAATGGTATTAGTCCCTCTAGATCCTACAGAAGAAGAAATGTATATAGAGCTAGTGCATGGTGAATATGTTGATGAAGATATTGATCATGTCTATAAATTGACTATTGTTGGAGCGGGGTCCCTTGGGGTAAAGTTTTAAGTTATGTTTTGTATAACTTTTATTGTGTGCACTGTGCAAAAGAGTCAAAGGGGACTCGGGGAATGTAAAAGTCCCTTAATCATTGTAATGGGTTTAAAGGGAAAGCCATGAGTCTTAAACCATGGTTTGAGACCATGATCTGTGCATGTATAGATAGTATTAATATGTAAGGATTGAGTCAAGTAAATATATCTCATGGTGTATTGTTTTGGTTAATATTTTGATCTAAGTTTGGATTTTGGGTAGAAAGGCTCATGCTGCCTATGTGCGTGGAGACCTAAGTCCTCGCTGTGTGCGGACTCTATTGGCTATGTGCACAAAAGGATTGAATTTACTGGAATTGATAGATCTCTTAATAATGAAGGCAGTTTTGGTGAACATCAACTCTCATGTGATTGTTGTGTTGAATATTTGTTATTTTCTTTAAGATCTAAATCTGTTATGTGTTGTGTATTTACTTCTATTAATGGTTAATTACATCTGCACGAATATTAGTTAATGAGTAGATATGAATGAAGTATTTTGTGCGTGAATATCAACTTATGTTAGAGGAATCATATCTGATTGAATTATACTTGATTACTGTGCACAAACTATATTAAAGAATTTTGTGATAATTAGTGAAGAGTTTGATCCACTGACATGCGCATCTATTATATTATCTGTTATAGGTTTGTTTGGGACCACTACATCAAAATATTACTCAAGGTATGGAAACCTAGTTCAAAAACCCCCCAGATTTATTTGGGTGAGACTTTCATCTGTGCAAGCAGGTCATTGCCAAAAGGGCCAGTAGTCGGAGGGTTTTTTTTGGATGCGCGATAACTCTGAACTTGGGTCAAGACCTTTCAAGCCAAAAAATGGTTCCATTTCCAAAACAGAGATAATTTTGAGGGATATTTGATTTTTTTTCATCCTACACAGAACGAATTACAATATTGGATTGATAAGAAGATACTTTAATTTGCGATCCAAGAAAATAGAATCTCTAAATTGTCTGCTGGAGATTTGGTACAAAAGTGTACCTATATAGAGGTCCACGAAATTTTATTTGATTCCTTTGTGATCAAGTTTCATGAGTGGTTGTCTTGACTCACTAAATTTTAGACCTACGCAAAGGATGACTCAATCAGTCAATGGATCCCGCAGTTAGTACCACAATTAGAGAAGACTAGCAACAAGATCACCCGCGCGGTAGATCATTGGATCGATCATGTTATTGGAGGATTTGTCAATGATTTTTTTATTGATCAATTTTTATCTTATTCTGAAGCTGAAAAAATATTTTCAAGGGTCCTAGAGGTAAATCCATGTGCTCTCTAAAGCTATGGATTAAAATGCTATTGTGTTAATAGGGTACTCTGCAGTAATATCAGAGTGAATGGTCTAAAGAGGCCCGACTATGCACAGTGGAAGAACTTAACAAGTAGATCTAGAAGAAGGGTTTATTTATATTCCTCTCAAGGGTAAATCTAACAGTTACGAAGAATCAAAAAATAATGGCTCTGGTGAATCTGCGCACTCTGAAGAACAAGTCTCGCAAGATCAAAAAAATATTGGATCATTGGCCACAGTTCAAATCCTGTCCACTCCACTTCCGAACTCATCTCACTCTAAGCTACCCACTCCACCTCCACCACTAGGTGCAGTGATGGCCACCTTCATGAAGTTTCATACTTTATGTGGTATTGGGAATGAAGATACAAACAAATTCTGGTTTGCCACTAATGTTGTGTGGACAACGCAACAAGTTAATAATGATGATATTAAGAAAGCATAGCTAGCTACCGATTTTCAAGGTCGTGCATTGGATTGGTACATAAGGTATGTAGCAATGAACCATAATGCCACTATTGATAATATGAAGGTCACACTAAAACACCAATTCAAGAGGCTGAAATCATTTTTGCAATGTGTAACTGAGTTGAAAGAGATTTGCCAATAATTGAATAAATTTATATGGAATGCAGATCAAAGGATGAAGTGCACTATTAGAGATGGCAGATTCACTATTGATGATACCAAACAAAAAGAGTGGTTTATTGCCATGTTGTTACCGCATCTGCACCAAACCTTGAGTTAACATAAGATTTCCATGTAGGTCGAAGAGGTAGAAATTTTGATGAAGCTAGTGGCTTCATTAGTACCCAAAAAATCCAAAGTCAGTTGGAAGAAATGCATCTAAAATTACAGAGTCTACGCAAGGATAAGGGAAAGGAGGCATGCGTAGATATATGGTGTATACAATGAAAAGTTTCCAGGCATCACAAGGATCAATGCCCTATATTCAATGATTATCTCCAAGTTGGAGGACTAAACCTGTTGAAGAGCGTAGCTAGTCCAACTGGGACTCCTACATTATGGTCCACAATTTTTCAAACTATGGGTATGCATGCAAAATATTACTGTCTACATATTGATGAATATATGCTAGAGCTTAAGAATATTTTTTTGTAATTTTTTCTCATCATTGGGACATGATGAACATCGTTGTCGTAGCTTCGATCTGATGATTGACCAAACTGACGTATATAGAATGCATGTTTAACCTACCGCACCAGCATCTCCAACTGAGTGTGGTGGATTCCAAACTAGGGGATGAGGAAGAGGAGGAGCTGGTCTAGGAAGGGGAAAATTCATCTACTACAATTGTAGAGACGTTGGTGATTATACACGTGACTGTCCAAAACCAGCATGACAGTCCTGTAGGTATTATAGGCAATTTGATCATGTCATTGAAGATTGTCCTGTTTTGATTGCAAAGATGCAGGAAAAGAAAACATAGACTCCTACGTAAAACATTCAGATGGTAAGAGTGGATTTGCTTGAAGAAGAACCATGCATTAATGTTGTCACAAGGATTGGTGGAGCCACTGGTAAAGACAAAGGAAATAACCCTAAGAGTGATCTTTGGATCTGAAAAGCACCTGAAAGGAAGAAAGGATTCAACTTGCAGCATGAAAAAGACAGCTTTGTAAAAGAAAAAAATGGGCTTGCAAAAGTAAGCGCATCAACATCAAGTAAGCATATGTGTAATATTCCTTTTTTTGGTATCACCTATGATAGAGTTAGGACAAACTTCTAGAGTTGGGAGCAGACATGTCACAAATACAAGTTGGTGTCATCAACGGGCCCAAGGAATTTTTGGAGGAGTTTTGAGGAGATTCTATGAGGACCGATGCCATTTGATTGATATATTCCATCATCTGCACAATTTTCCTTTCGTTCTGACAAATTCCACAACTTTCAGAAAAATGAGTTATTTTTGGGCTTAACTCGATTAATTATGCTCAAGGTGGCATTCCGGGAGGAATACATGATAGAGCACCTTAGTGTAATAGCTCATTGGAACCAGAATGAGGAGATCTTTAGGATGGGATGCTGAGAAGTGACTTGTAGTGGCGAGAGATAGTACCACGGGAAATATACTATTTTCCTTAATTGAAAATGACTTTAATTAGTCATTCAATTAAAGGAAAAATAATATTTAGAGGAAAAGGGGCCAAAATTGACTTAAGTGAAATATAATTAAATTAAGGTCACTTTGATAGAGTCAATGGTGGATATCATAGAATAATAATAAAGTAATAAAATAAGATGCTTCTAGAGGATTGAAGACATATCCATTAGATCTATAAAAGGAGAAGAGAAGGTCATTTGAAGATATCTTGGATTGGATCATTGTTTGTGTGAGAGGATTGAGAATTTGGATTCTCTACTTCAGTAGTAGTCCTAGGATGGAAAACCATCTCTTCCCTTGGTGGATCCATTCAGGATTCATAGGTTTGAGTTATTTCTAGTTTGTTTTGGAGGCTATTTTTGGCATTGTTGTAGATCTATTTGCAACCATTACTTCAACCATCTCTAGTTTTTGTACTAGTAGTTTATATTAATAAAAGAAATATGGGATCTTCTGGATGATCATAATGTATAATATTTAGTTGAATTTTATATTTTCCATTTGCCTTAAATATTGTGTTTGATTGTTTATAATGTTGACAACTTGAATTTCTAAAGTTATTTTTACATGGAAATCTTCTGGCCATTTTATGGTTGAATTAATTTTGGGAAAAATTCATAATATATTTCATTTGGAATATTACATTGGTATCATAGCTCGTGATCTTGATAGCTTGAGGGTTACTTTCCAAATTACCAAAAAAACCAAGTTCAATGGTTTTACTACACATCAACTTCAGAATAAGATCAAATATTTATTTATTTTTCATGCATTATTGCACCAATGATTTCGATCTCAGTTGTTTGACTTGTTTATATTTAGCTTCTACATTTTTTTTCCTCATTTTGGAGTGCATATTTATGGAGGACGCATCTAGGTTCTTTTGTTTTTTATTGGTCAGAAGGATCATTAGCTTTTCAACTATAAGCGAATGTCCAAGGGCTGAGATTGATATTCTATCTCCAGAGTAGCACGACTATCTCTAGGCCAGCACAGATGAGGAGAGTTGAGCCTCGTTGCGGAGGAATGTATCAACCATTTGAGCCATGTTTTTTGAGGGAGATAGAGGAAGTGCAAGAGAGATTATTTGTTGCACATTTGGAGGTTTTTTGAGTATTTCATTGGTCATTTTGTAGACAACGTATTTAGCAGCTACAGGAGAGCATAAGGCTTATTGGGGCCAATTTTGGAGGATCGTGATTTGGCCAAACCATTTTTAGGTTTTGGTCGTATTGGCTTGAGGAGTTTGGGAGTACTTTTTGAGAATTTTTTGAGCACCATATGTGGGTTTTTTGGCCAATCCATTGCAGCAGGTAGTGTAGAATTATTGTCAGAGAGCATTTTGTTGTGCCAAATTTATATTGGAAGGCAAAAATTATTCAGCTAATATTTACCCAATATTTTTCTAGTTTTTTCTAGGAATTTTGAGTAAATTCCATGGTTAAAATACAAAAATTTTATAAGCATCATATCATCCCATTTACACAGTTCCTGCTCAGTGAGAAGTTATAGGAGTTAGACAAAAAAGGAAAATTTTGAAATTTGGAATTAGAGAAAACCATTTTTGGTTTTTTATGGGTTTTTTGAGTACAGTCCATGGTTAAAATCTTAGAATTTTCTGAGTAGTATATCAGCTCATTTACATAGTCCCTACTTAGCGAGCAACTATAGGAGCTAGGAGAGAAAGGGTCAGATTTTGAAGGTTGGAATTCGAGAAAACTATTTTTGGGTTTTTCTAGGTTTGGGGCAAGGATCACCTTCTCAAATTCCTAGAATCTTATGAGCAACAGAAGCAGCCCAATTGGTAGTCTCAGGTCAGTGAGAAATAACATTTCTGATAGTTACATAATTTACAGAGTCAGCGCAGAGCTGAGGAGAGATCATTTCCTTGCATCTGGGGTAACATTTTTTATCTCGCTTTGCTAGGATGAATTCATCTTGTTGTGCAAAAGTTATTTTGTTAGAACCTAATTTATTTTCCAGAGCCTAAATTATATGCCAGAGCTAGATTTATTTTTTGGGGCAAGGTATTGAAATGAGCAATGTAACAACATGCCAAAAATGCACCATCGTTGTTGGCATTAATTTCATTTCCAATTGATGGTTGGGCAATGTATTAATGTATGTAGGGTATTTTTGTGGTACCTTTCATTGTTATCATAACTTTGTTGTTTCCATAAACATGCAGTTCTTAAAATACCTCCTAAACCCACATCGCAGCACAACCATTGAAGCCTTGAACTACAATGTTTCTATGGATCAAGAACCCAAGAAAACCAATAGACCTTTCTCACATGGGGTTTATGCCATTATTCAAAAGGGGCAATCCAGGGACCTACAGGAAGAACTAGAAATAGGGAACAAAATTCTTGCGCTTGGGACATATTTGAAACATGTGAAGATCACATGGAGAATTCTTTCCAAACTTGAGGAACTTGACGAATTCCTTTCCAAAGTAAAAAATTAAGATTTGAGAAAATTAATTTGGGCCTTAAAACCATGTATGCTTGCTCTCATACAACCCAATTTCTTGGAGGAAACTTGTGGAGGGGTCATACTTCCAGTTGCAGCTTGTCTCAGAAACATCATGTGACTAACTGCCCCTATAGCCCCTTACAATTGAGGAGACTTTTTAGACTGATGGTTGGGACCTTTCAGGATTTGGACAATAATGCAGGCTCTACCTTTGGGTAGAAGCTTTAGGCTTTAGGAGCTATGGCCACATTCAAAACATATTGCATCATGTTTAATCTTGAATGTGATGGCTTGATTCTGAAAATGTTCCAATGCTTCTTCAGCATTAGGATACCTCATATTGACATAGTCATAACACACATGAGATCCATCCTATCATCATGTATGAGAGACTATAAGGCCATTTGCTGAGAGTTGGAGACTAGGGTGTTGAGAATTTGGAGGAGAGAGAAATTGTTCTCACCTGTTGCTTATGAGCTAGCCTAAGGGCTAGTTGAGCACAATATTGGGATATTTAGGGGATAGTTGACCAGGGAGGATTTTCTCTATTTTAGTGGGACATGCAACAAAAATGATCTGAGGAGGAAGGGATTTTGCTTCATATGAAAAGAACCTTGGGGGCCTAATCACTCATGCTTGAGTGATACAGATGATGTGGTAGAGGTAGAACAGAAGGAAATTACTTCTGTATGCCAGTGTGAGGACTCTTTGTTAGATGATTCCATGGGATCATATGAGGATGCTTCGGGGGAGCCAGAGCAGTCATGTGAAGTTGATGAAAATAGGCTGAAGTTGTATTCCAGTGTGCAGGGTGAGCAGTCAGGGGACTCTACAGGAGATACTCTGGCTGATGAGTTGCTTGTGATGATTCAAACGGAGCAACATATGATGGAGCATGAGTCAGCAGAGGAGGAGGCTATGCACATCATGCATGATAGTCCTTTTGGGGAGAACGAGGTGGAGGCTCACATTGAGTCTGTGATGGATGTAAAACTACCCTTAAAGACAACCATGGGTGAGGAGAAGATGGATGTACATGCATCTAACAGGGAGGCAGTAGTTTCACATACTTATCCTCATGAGATGTTGGAGGTTGATGAAATAGTTCTTGTGGAGGCTAGTATACAACAGGGGCATGACATTCCTAATCACGTGAGGGATGAGTTGTTGGATATGGTGGAGCATCCATTGTCGAGCTGATACACAGATGAGGTGTAGATAGATGCACATGGAGTTAGCAGAGAAGAAATGCTTTTAGGGAGTATCATTCTCTAGGAGAACATATATGGGGCTTGCAACATATCTCACCCACTTTGGCCTTTTATAGAGAGAAGGGCCTTCCTCTATAGGCATATCTCATCGGCAGACAGGACAGAGAAGTGTGAGTTGAGTATGGGCTGGCGACAACACTCTAGATGTGTTCTGTATGCAGATGTCACTACATTGGATTCTTCTTCCAGGTTATATTAGCAGTAGATCATGATTTGGTACCCTCTTAATGGTATGATCTTCTTCGTAGGGAGCATAGCATAGAAGGGGCCCTTAGACATGGCAGATGCTATAGATTCCCGTTGGCAGTGGGGCACATGACAACAGTTCTTCAGCATTCCATCCCGACTTCATGAGAGCAGGGTTAGCATCAGATTGAGTCCGGAGTTGGATTGGAGGGAGGTAATGAGCTAGTATTCTATTGATAGAGTATCATTCCTAGTCTCAGGTACATTTCAGGAGGAGCACTTGGATGGGAGATATGATACATGTTCCAATGGGGCATGGATTGTGCCCTGACAGTCCATCAATATTTTAGTAGCAGTAGCTCGACATCCACAGATCAGGATTGACCTCGGCCTAGACCAAGAGTTGGAATGGAGAGAGGTGATGAGTTGGTACGTAGTTGGTGGGGTAGATTATAAAGTTAGAGGTACAACACAACAGGATCCATGGAGAATTGATTCTCGCTGGAAGACTTCACTTCATGGGGCAGTAGTTATAGCCAGAGGCAGTACGTAGTCCGATCCATGGGACTTCGGCAATGATTGGCCATGGTGGAGTTGGGATCTGGGAGGATTGTTTGATGATGGGTACAGTGAGAGGTCAGTTTGGGATCCCGACATTGAGGGGTCTATTTTGGGTGGCTTGACACAGGTGAATAACAACACCCAAGGGTTTTTATGGGATCTGGACATTGGGTCCCAATTGCATCAGGCCAACAAGGTGGCCCAAATATTTGGATTTCTTGAGGGCAATAAATCTTGGGGCGGAAGGTCTATAATATTCCTTTTTTGGTATCACATATGATAGGGTTAGGATGGACTTCCAGAGTTGGGAACAGGCAGGTCACAGATACAGGTTGGTGTCATCAGCGGGCCCAGGGGATTTTTAGATGATATTTGAGGAGTTTCTATGAGGACCGATGGAATTCGCTTGATATATTCCATAATCCACACAGTTTTCCTTTTGTTCCAACACATTCTGACAACTTTTAGAAAACTGAGTTATTTTTGGGCTTAAATCAATTAATTACTCTCAAGGTGGCATTTAGGGAGGAATACATGATAGAACACCTTCGTGTAATAGCTCGTTGGAATTGGAATGAGGAGATATTCAGGATGGGATGCTGAGAAGTGACTTTTAATGGCCAAAGATAGTACCATGGGCGATATACTATTTTACTTAATTAGAAATGACTTTAATTATTCATTCAATTAAAGGAAAAATAATATTAAGAGGAAAAAGGGCCAAAAGTGACTTAAGTGAAATATAATTAAATTAAATTCACTTTGATAGAGTCAATGGAGGATCTTCTAAATAATAACAAAATAATAAAATAAGATGATTCTAGAGGATTGGAGATCTATCCATCAGATCTATAAAAGGATAAGTGAAGGTCATTTGGAGATATTTTGGATTGGATCATTGTTTCTGTGAGAGGTTTGAGAACTTGGATTCTCTACTTCTATAGTAGCCCCAGGACAAAAACCCTCGCATGATTTAGTGAGAGTGGGCGAGCACCCATCTCTTCCCTTGGTGGATTCATTTAGGATTCACATGTTGCAGTTATTTCCAATTTGTTTTGGAGGCCAATTGTGGCATTTTTGTAGATCTATTTGCGGCCATTGCTTCAACCATCTCTAGTTTTTGTACTAGTAGTTTATATTAATAAAATAAGGCTGAGATATTCTGCATGATTATAATGTATACTATTCAGTTTCATTTTCTATTTCCCATTTTCCGTAAATATTGTGGTTGATTGTTTATAATGTTTATGGCTTGAATTTCTAAACGTATTTTACATGGAAATATTCTGGTGATTTTATGGTTGAATTAATTTCTGGACAAATTCATAAAATATTTCATTTGAGATATTACAATATGGTTGCAGTCGGAGTAGATGAAGATATAAAGTGCTTCCTACAAGCTTGCATCAAATTGTTGTGGAATAAGAAGGCAACTGAGAACCTCCAAGCATTGATAGATAATTGTGTGGAGACAGAACAACCACACATGGAGCAGAAATTTCTTAATAAGATCTATAAGAATAAAAGAAGAACTGTATGGGAGATGCGCTTGACTTCTTAGATTGGTGAATAAGAGATGGATCAGGTCATTCCGGATCTAGGATTTGATGTGAATGTTTTACCAAAGAAAAATTGGCAAGGAATGGGAGAACCTAAGTTGGAATGGTCTACTATGTAGATGCACATGGAAAATCAACAAAATATCATTCTATTAGGAAGAGTCTCACAGGTTGTAATAGATATTGGAGTAAATATGCTCGCAAAATTTGAAGTCATACAGGTTATGGATGATATTGATCCCTACCCTGCACTGTTCTGCTTAGAATGGGCTATTGATATGGATGGCATCATCAATATTAAGCGAAGAAGTATGGTATTTGAGAAAAATGGAACTAGAGTCATGGTTCACCTAGATCATGTAGAATGTGAAAGATATACAGAGCCAGTGCATGCAAATGACGATGTTGATCATATCTATAATTTAACTACGTGAGACGATGATTGGATCAATTCAACAGCCGGTGGAAGACTCAACTGGGAGAAAGATAGTTCCTTCTTCTTAGATTCAGATGAAGAACTAGAGAACTAGCAGAACCGACTACATGAAATATCTATGTTGCACTACAATCGAGGGACAAGAGCTCTTCGATTCATGTCCTGAGAGGTACGAGAATGGCCTTATTTTGATGGTATGACTAATTTCAACATGTTTTTAGGAGAACTTGAAAAATTCATTCCAGAAGCACAAAGATTTCATGCACTGGATATCGCACTGCTCTCAACCCCAGCACGCTGGTGGGAGATGCAAAAGGAAAACTTGGGTAATTGGGAAGAATGAAACCATATGATGGGACTGCGATTTGACCATCCATATACTATAATGGAATAGACCTATTGTCGAAAAGGTGATCCACACAGAATCTAACCAAATGGACTGAAGAATGGGGAGCAAAGCTGAGACCGGAATGGGTGAATATATTCATCCACACTTTGGGGAAGGTGTCTATGGATTGATACCTAGAAACTAACCTGCGATGAGGAACCAATGAATGGATTGCACTGACAGAAATTTTTATCTTGTCCTTTAGTTTTGAAAGTGTGTTTCACTGCTTGGGAAAAGCACTAAAGGATATTCAGGAGGTCATCTTTGACACCAAAAAACCAAATGTAGAGGGTGCCTTGCTCGCATGGGATGCGTAGATGAAGTACATTGTTAATTTTTGAAACTTTTCAGTTGAAGAGAATGAGGAATATCCAAAGAACGTCACAGTCCCTGAATCTGAAGGACAACAGGTAATTTTTGCACCTACCATTGATTCGCTAGATGTAACTAAGTCTCTAAAGATGTGGCAAGTTAACATTAGCTCAGAGGAACAACTGAAATTAGTGAATATAGGATATTACTGGGATGATGATACAATGTGAAAGGTTTCCAAGTTGTTGACTGAATATCAGGACTTGTTTCCTACAAAATTTTCTAAGTTGAAGGGGATAATAAGAGAGCTCGTAGTGATGAAGACTTCTTTAAAACTAGATGCACGACCTATAAATTAACGTCCATATAGGCTGAATCCAAAATATAAGAAGAAAGTTAAGGAAGAGGTGGAGAAAATGTTTACTATAGGAATCGTAGAGATAGTGGAGGAATCTGATTGGGTGAGTCCTATGGTGGTACAAGATAAGAATACTAAGGGAGAAATAAGGATTTTCATGGTGCTGCACAAATTTAATGATGCCTGCGTACATGATGCATTCCCAACCCCATTTTATGATGAGATCCTGGACAATGTCGGAGGATAGGATGCCCATTAATTTACAGATGGTTTTTGAGGATATCACCAGATCAGAATCATGTCGGAAGAGAGGAGTAATAAAACCTTTGTGACAAAATGGGGATCCTTTCAGTATACAGTCATGCCATTTAGTCTAAAGAATGTCTCAACTATATTCTTGTGTGTATTATTAGTTGCATTCAAATAATACATCCACAGTTTCTTAGAAGTATACTTTCATGATTGGACTATAATTGTGTTGGAAATAATGAGAGGGGGGATGAATCTATATTTATTTTCAATTTTTTTTTTTACCAGTTAGATCACTTACATTTCGAACACAAAATGAAGAATAAGAATAAATTATTTTATTAATTTATTAATTTATTCTTTGCAATAAATCAAGTACAATATATGTAGGGCTCCAAGCCTAGATGAAGACACCGATCTTCAATATCCCAGGGTCCAATCTGTATTTTCCAAGCATCGACTTGGACTTCCAAGGCTCCAACCTTATCAATTTTGAGGCATCAACCTCAAGGGCTCCAAATCTGTATCTGGTTCAGTCTCTAACTTTGTTTCTTGATGACTTTGATCCTATAGGGATCCAACCCTATTCTCTAAGGCACCAACCTTTTTTTTTCGAGGCTCCAACCCTTTACTTCATCAAGATACATTTTGTTATATTTCACGACTCACATTGTCTTCTTCAATGAGCCCTGTCAATCTTCAGCTATCCCCTCACTTAGTATTTACCTCACATCATCAATGATAACCTTTATCTCTAAGAAGGTGTCACCATTGCTTTTCATCGTACCCAAGAAAATATCTCAAATCACCTCATGATGATATCATGGTCTTCAATGATCTTCAAAAATATTCAATGTGTCTTCAATGAGATTCCCTAGTTTCGCACCTGCTCTAAGCCTCTTCAAGGGCTTATTTAATAACTCTCCATGGGAGTCTTCACAAGGTGCTTCAAGAGTGTCTTCACACAGTGCTCCAAATACCTCAATATTTGGTCAACAATCTTCTCCAATAAGCCTATTGTCAAGATATTCTTCAGTTGTACACCCTTTCAAGTTCACTGTTGCTGCTTCAATGCCACTGTCTAGACCTTAACGCATTATTTCAACACCTAATCTCCAATGTATCAACCCTTCAATTGGAAGATCGAATCTTCAAAACTCAGGTTTGAATTTCCTTATATGCCACAGTGGTCTCCGAGCTTCAATAGTCAATTTGCAGTTATGTTCCTTTTATCCATAGGTTTCGAAAACAACACTTTGGTTATTACAAGTCTATGGTACCGTGATCACACTATTCCAAGGTCCAAATATGTGCTTCCAAGAGACTTAAACAATGATTCTAGCCTTTTAATATCCATAGACCAAGCTAAATGAGAAAATAGGTTCGAGCTGGTAGAGCTGAATATCCAATGTTCGGAGAATGAATGTTTTAAAGGTATCCACCACATGAAATATACCAAAATATGCATTGATTACTTGTGTTTGTAATGTCTACGTTTTTTCACAAATTTGAGCTTCAGAAGACTACATGTCAAGGTATATATATAGGACTTTTCTCACTAACAAAAGTATGCCTAATAAATCTTCAAGTCTTCCTCGGTCTTATTTCTATCCTTATGCCACTTCTCTGAATTCTCCACCAAATTTTGTGCTTAGAATGAGGATTCTGAACTCATATATATATACTATTTTTCACATTTAAGATGAATGGACATGTCCTTTTGCAGTGAGGTTGACTTAGGTTTTTTAGCATAGGTTGGCTCACGGGCCAAATATATACCTTTAACTTTTAAAATTCATATCTCCCAAACTAGTTGGATTTTTGGGGTGTGTAAGGGCTCATTAAAAAGGAAAAATTATGGCCTAAACTATGGTACAAGAATCAAATTGAGAAGCGGCCTCTAGGATAGTGAAATGTATTTTTTAATGAGACTGACCTTGAAATTTAGTGCAAAAAATATTTGGGACAAAATGAGGAATGTTTGGGACAACATGTGGTTATTTATGGCTTCTCCTTTTTTTGCACCAATAATATTATTATGAGTGTCATCATGAGAGTAACCAAAAAATTCATCGTGATATTGAATCCATAATTTTCCATTTGGAGACCTTCAAAGAGTCTTCCATCCACCATCTAGATCATTAAATGAGATCTTCCAACAATGTCATCATATGCCATCAAGTGTTCTTCAAGTCCTTCATGTCAAGTCCCTGATCATTTTCCATGTCATAAAATGGTCCTCCATGTCATCATATAGTTTCCAACCATGTCATTAAGACCTTCCTCGAATGACATCATCAAGTCTAGTCTTCTAGGTTACCAAACAAGGTACATGATTGACACTTGGCACCTTAAGAATATTTTCCATCTTGACATCATGTTGGTTTTAGGCTTCTTCATCAAGAGTAAGTACATCATAATTAATGACATCCTTATTAACCAAGAGGAACTTGTCATCATGAGAAAGGACCTCTTAATATGAGGTCTGCATAATATCACTGCGAAGGTTTGCCATTAAGGTGTTTAGGTCCTTACAAGAATATTGTTCCTCATATTGATATCAATGACAACCTTAGACAAACACTTTGGGTTGTTTAAGAAGCATGTATCAAGTCTGCACCTAATGTTGGATACTTGTTGGAAGTAGAAAATATCACTTAATCTAAAAAGGTGTATATTTTGTGTGCCATTTGGGATCTTTCTTGGTCATATGGTTTGTCAACAAGGATTGATGGTGGATCCCGTGAAACTCATTTTTATTGTTAACCTAGAAGTTCCTATATACGTCAAATAATTGTGCTTAATTTTGGGGCATATAGAATTTTACCGGAAGATCATCCAAGGTTATGCATTAATCACTACTGTAATGTTCCAAAATTTTAGCCTCCAAGCTAAATGGAACATTAGAGTTAGTAGCAGCTCTAGCCGGTAAATAAATTGGTAGAAAGGCCCATGAGTCTCTGAAGGAGGATAAAAACACTCCAAGTATGAAAAGAGACACTCTTTCTAGCTCAATAAAACACCTCCATGTGTGAACAGAGATAAGATCAAGCTGCTTTGACTAAGTCAACAACACAGTTTTAGTGGAGGAGGAATCGAAGGATGAATAATGCAATTTTGGAGGGAGATGTAACTTGGGTTATAAGTAACCTAATTGAGTGGGGGCAAGGGCAAGAAAACTCATGTCTTATATAAGGAATTGTATGGCAGCATTATTCTTCATGTCTTAGTCTATTATTCTTCTCTGCCAAGACTTGTTGTTGCTTTGCTGCTTAGCAAAGTTGCAGTGTTGTTTAGCACTAGTTGTTCCCGAGCAGGAATCCCACCTCTCTCCTTGAGGAGCTTCATTGAGAGATTTTTTATTCATCATTCCACATCATTTTTTCAGGCCAAGCGTTATCCTACATCATCAAGACATCTTTGCTGACGATTGTGCAGTGTTGCTGGGTGCAGCAGTGGAAGGGATTGGAATCTTGGCTTCTGAGCTATTTTCTCATTGGAGGAAGCTTTCCTTCACTTTAGAGATATTTTTTGAGGGCCCCAGAGATTATTTCAGATCTGTGGTATCAGACCACACATTTCCCATACATTCACAGTGCTATTTCTGCCAGGGAATGCATTCTTTTGGAGGCAGTGCTTAGTGCATGGTTTGGTCGCTCCGTTGCTGAGTTTCCTTGTGATTGAGAGGTTAATCCTTTCATAGGAGGAGGCCTTTGAGGGATATACCTCATATCAGACATATTTTCAGCCTTTTACACTCATATGCATCATTGTTGTAGTGGTGATTCAGTAAATTTCTGAATATCACATTCTTGTATGTAGAGTGTTTGACAAGAAACCCTTGCCGATTTCTTTTGTATCTTGTATAGGAGATTAGATCTCTGTTATTCAACATTATTTATCAATACATGAGTAGATCTATTGTTCTCCTATTATTTTATGTGTAAACCCTCTCTTAGACTGCGCAGTACCTTGAGTAGCTACTACGACATTTTTCAGTCTTGGGGTTTTAGCACTTTTTGGCAATCCTAGGTGTGGGAGATCTATTTAACCCACCTAGTTTGCTTTTTTTCAGCTATAATATTGTATTTAGAATGTATATTGACTAATATATGGGATCTGAGAGTCCATTTTACTGTTTTTTTGAATTTTTTGCTGGAAATGCGTTTTTGATGCATGATTTATGAGCTGTTCCAGTTTTGGAACATTACAGTGGTATCAGAGCACGATCTATGGCTTATTCTGTGAGATCCAGCTATCAGAGGGAGGAGATATGGATAGAATCTAGAAATATCTGGTATGTGAAAGGAGGAAGGAATATAAGCTTACAAAGCTTCTTCCAAAATCTATGCAGAGCTTTCAAGGAGAGCTGAAGAGAATGAGATTGGAGATGGGATCTTTGAAGAAGGTTGAATCTAGAGTTGAATATAGATTTTCACATGGTGAGTGTGAGCATATAGCTACACTCCATGATGCACAACGCATTCAATTTCCCAGAGCTATCTTGAGATGGATCAGAGGAGGGAAAATGCCTAAGAGGAGAACTCTTAGTGATTTTTTGCATGAGTATGAATCTCAAACTGAGAGGTTTAGAGATCATATTGATTTCCAGGAGTTTTGTAAGATCCATATGGAGAAGAGCAAGCATTAGAATGCAAATAGATTTCTTCTATCTACTTTTTCCGGATCACCTACATGTTCAGCTGGAGCTTGGGTGAAGGAGCTAGACTCCTATTTGTAGCTGCACCACATTTCCAAAGATGAAACCATCAGAGTTGCAACACTAAATTTCAGAGGTAAGGCTCATGCATGGTGGATTTTTTAATCTTATTCCTTAAATAATGCCAACACTTTCTCTTATGCAAGATTCATAAAAACATTGATGGACAGGTTTGGTGAAAAACTTCCTAAGACACATGAGCAAGGAAAACTTGAGAAAAAAAAAACCTTGCATGTGATGGAGGAAAATCCATTTCAGAAAACCATGGGAGGATCTGATTTCTTTCATTACCCATTGCCGGAAGCAAAACCTCGAGTTCATATTCTTGAACAAGAGGGCATGGGGATCACTTTTTCACAAAGGGATCCAATTGTTGTGATGTTGCCTACGCACATTGATGAAGAAGAGGGAAAAAACACTGTCACATCTAGAGCACATCCAGTGCCTCATGCAGAGGAGGGAGGATCACATGCTCCAGCAGGAGGGATTCTTGTGTCCTTACAAGAAGTTCCCCAAGATCTCATACATAGAGGTCCAAGCACAATCAGTGAGCAGCATGATTGTGAAACATTGCAGCTGGAAGGAGGAGGTAGGGAGGAAGAGTAGCATTAGTTGATGAGGAGCACACACCCTTCTCTATTTCAGAAAACTAATGGAAGGAAGAGGCATGCTGATTTTCACTGTAAGGGCAAGGGCAAGGTTGCCCAATCATATGTACAGTCTAATCTTGACATTGATGTCTCACTACATAGAGGCATTCCACCGGGGAGGCCACCAGATCTACAGTTGATGAGAGATATCTTGTCTTTGGCTTCACCCCTCTTGGATTTTGGAGAGGTGAGGAGTTTGGAGGATGACTTTGGCATGGGGGATGTCAAAGTAGCAGGCAACAGCATGAGGAGAGCTTCACATGCTAGATCACCAGCGCTGTCACTGAGGAGGATTGATCCTTACTGGAGATCTCAACTCTTGGTAGAGTACTCCAAGGATCTTGGTGCATGCATGATTCTTGATGACCTAGATGCAGATGATAGATACATGGTGGATGATTTCGTCATCTATTCCTATGGCAGGATCTTCTTGACTAGATCTTCTAGTCTCAAGGAGAAGCTGCTACATGCAGCACATGAGGACTTCTCTTCTATGCACTTTGATGCATATTTCCATTTGATTGAGGAGTTAACTTGGGTGGGCATCCAGTAGGACATATATCATCATATGGAGAGATGCATAGAACGGATGGTGATAGAGAGGATGTCACAGCTGTTAGCCATCAGTAAATTTTTGTCATAGAAAATGATGGCTAAAACAGGTCTTGAGCCTTCAAGAGATCATTTTCATAGAAAATTGCTCATTCTTGAAGGCTTTTGATGCTTTCTAACTCAAAGAGTAATCTTCACTGCTATTTCCTTCAAAGAAATCCCCAAGTAACCTTGCTGAGGTCAAAAAGAGACTCCTTTTTAGGCCATTTCCCATCATTTTTCTAAGCCTATTTCACTCATTTATCCATTTTATCATCCTTCATTTTCCCTTGAAAATCCCCTTTTCTCCTTCTAATTTTCCCTTCATTATCCTAAGAAACCTTCAAAAATCCCTTTTAAACTCATAAAAAATCCTTTTTTATGGTTTAAATCACCCATTTTTCCTTATCGGAACCTTAAAAACACCCCTAAAAAACCTTATTTTTGCCTAAAAAGCACCCTTTTTCATACACAAGATCTTCCACCCCTTTTAAGCCTTAATACCCCTTGGCTTAAGCTCCTTTTTCCTTCCTTTTCATAGAACCAAGGCGCTGTGACCTGGCGCTAAAATCCTAGCCACCAACCCCTTTTTCTCAGCCCCCTTCCCTTAACTTTTGTTTTTTCCCCGCTCCCCTTATAAAATGTCTTTTTCCTTGTATTTTCACCCATTACCTTTTTCAAACCTCGATAGATCTTAGTCATAGTTATATATGATTTGACGGTGATAATTCACCCCCGCCGTTCCTTTCCTTCCTTGGCCACATTCCTTCATTTTCTTTTAACCCCACCTTATCACTCCATAAATCAATCCCCGCCATTGATCTTTAAATATAAACGGCCACCATGGATCCCTGTTCTTCCCCTATCTTCCCGAATTACATATATCATTTCACCCCTATAAACGATCCCCACCGTTGATTTATTTAATCCAACGGTTCTCGTTTAATCCTAACACCCAACTCTGTCGGGACCTACCACCCATTACCTAGCCACCTCCACCAATCTCTGGCTGCCACCTGTCTCCCACTAAAACTCCCACCCGTGCACCTTTCCATCGCGCTCCTCTATGCATCGTCAGATCTACCCCCCTTCATCCAAAAGTCAGGATCGCATTTCACGCAATTTTGCCGTCCTGGGTTTAAACATGCAAAATCACGCAAAACCATCAGTTTTCTAAGGGACGTGTGTCGCAAAAGGATTGGATCGCATTAATTTTATGATAAATCACTTACCACCCATTTTTCGCACAAAAACCACCAGCGGTATTTCCAAAACCACTTTTCTTCAATTTCGCACCAAATACAGTTTTAAATATGATTTTCGCAGGTTTTCTCCATAAAACCTCCTCTGCTCCTTCGCCTGCATATTCCACTCCTCTACATAAGCTCTTCCACCTCCACCAGCCTCTAAAGCATTTTTTTCCTCTGCGCAGGTTTTAATAACATGTTTGATTGGTTTTTTGTAGGTTTGATGGCAGTTTTTAAGGCCGAAAGCCCCCCTACAGTCCATAAAAGGACGAGCCAGAAGGTTACGACCTTTGCAGTCCAAATAGAGGCCAAATCACGTAGAAAAGGGATGAAAGGGTTGAATTTCAAAGGTTAATCGGTTTTTCATGGAAATTGAATACACTATAAACCCTCCAAAGCACCAATGCCACTTGCACATACAACGAAGAAACAGAGATCAAAGATTGAAGGTTTGAGCTTAAAGTCAGGGGCTAAAGCACAATGTTTGAATATTGAAAGGCTTAATCCATGGTTTGAAGGGATAAACACCATGAATAAAGCCTAAAGATAGCTATAAAGGCCTAAAAACAAGATTAAAGGTTAATACGGTGGATTAAGGATGGAAGGCCCAAAAGGCAATTAAAGGGAGGGATGATTAATGGTAAACACAGTCAACAGAAAAATTTTAAAGGCCCGAAGATGATTATTAAGCCTTAAAACAAGATCAAGGCCTAAATCTGTGTTTCAATCCACTAAAGCAGACAGATCAGCAGAAGGAAGGCTCTAAATGTCAAATCATCAAGGAAATTACTGCTCCCAAGATCAGAAATGCCACCTGTTAGCCCCCTATGAATTACTTGACAAGCAAGCAAGGGGCTAGATTGTTTTGTGAGCCTTCAAGGAATGCATTTCCCTTGAAAACACATCATCCTTGAATCCTTTTATGTTCCCTGCTCTTTAACCTTTTCCCTCTGTTGTTCCGGAGTCAATAAGCCTTGCTGATGATAAAAATTGTGCTCCAAAGGTTCTCATTTGCCCCTTGCACCTCTGCAGAACTCTCCATTTTACCCCATTCCTTCCCTCTGCAAAGTTCCCTTTCCATCCCAAATATTTCCCCTTTAGCCCTCCTAAGTCTCCCCAAAATCCCCTTAAAACTCTACCCTTACCCTTTGTTTTGCCAAATTCCCCCTTAGTCCTCTTATCGTTACCCTCCTTTGCCCATAAAATTCATTGAAACGAGCTGAAAACCCACTTTTTAACCTTATATTAGGGCTTAGCCCTTTCCCGCCAGCCCCGTTAAAACAACTTCCCCATACATCCCAACGCTAATACCAAGCGCTTAAGTCTTGAGCGCCAATCGTAATCGGAGTCGTCGAAGGAGAAAATCCCTTTGCTACATTGAAAAAGTCTGATGCGATTGTTTTATTACAAGAAGTCCCTTGACGCATTTTATATTGTTGATCTATCTTGAAGATTCGACGACAGAGCCCTAATCGCACTCCCCGCCCAAATCACAATCGGGACTTTGATATGTGTCACCCCTGTCCCCCCCCCGATTGCAATTGCCTGACTAAATCCCCACCGTTGTTTTCCCTCGTTGATCCAATGGTCATGTCTCATCTTTTGGTCTTGCCAATCTGGCCAAAACATGGGAACCCCAACATAATGGCGACTCCACTGGGGACTTTTGAGTATTTCTCACCTTCCACATTATAAGAGCCTCAGAAACCTACAATCTCTGGTTAGGTTGGCAGTAAAACACTCCTATTCACGCATCAACCTCTATACCATTTGTTGTGTTTCTCCCATACTCTTGGACAGAGTCTGGAAAGGGCCAGGTAGCCTCTAGATCTCACACTCTTTCAGAGGTGACATATCTGGTAAATGCCCTCCCAGTCAATCTCTGGTTATATTTTGCTGTGTTTTCAAGATATCCCTGAAAAGGGACATCTCATAAGCATTGTGGTCGGCAGTGTACCCTCTAGAAACATCCTAAAACCCTCCACCTGGCGACTCCATAGTTCCTAAAGGATTAAAAGACTCCACTGATGATCAGTAGGTGTACTGATTATCTTGGTTTCACCAAAGACTCCACTGGGAGACCAAAGCCATTTCAACACCAGCCCCAGTAGAAGTAATAAGTAGGGTTAAGCTGCTTAGTCAGGAAAAAACATTCTGGCTTCAAGAACCATCCATACAAGAGCTTACCCTAACCTAGATCCACCTGAAATAGTTGAAAACCCTGAGAGCATCCTCCGGGGATCTCCTACACCTAAATAATCAACTATTTCCAGCCACATCCATAGAGCTAACTCTACACCAGAAAAATTTATAGCTGTATCAGACCCACTTTTTGGCCTAGGCACTCAAAATAGTTTGGCAAGAACTAGGTCATTCAATGTCCTAGACCAGCTAGACCTTGAGCTTCCTGGTTCACCACCTCAAAGTGGTAAACACCTTGGGAATAGACAAACCCATCCATCTACACCTCCTGATACACACTTCATTCAGAACTTGGGGCTCAGTCACCCTAAATCTGCTCATCAGTCCTCTGCTGGTCATAATATCCCTGTCATCCATATACCAGATGCTCAAGCCAACCCTTTACCTCATCAAAACATCATCATGGCGGCCCGGTATGCACCTCTGGTTTTACCTCAGCCTCTAGTACCCTTACCCAATGAATATCAATCAAAGATTCCACACTTCACTGCAAAAGAGTCTACCACAGGCCAATACCATGTAGATAGGATGGAAGATTCTTTTGACTACATGGAAATAGATGATGATACAGTCAAAATGAGAATCGTTGCCCAGAGCTTAGGGGGAGATGTGAAGAAATGTTTTAAAGGCCTGCCTCTGGGTAGCATTAATGATCTTCCATATCTATATCATACTTTCATAAACAAATGGGAGGTTAAGGCCAATCTTCGCCAACTCCTAGAAAAATATATGAGCCTTAAAAGAAACATAGGAGAGAGTGTTCATGATTACACAACGAGACTTAACAGCATTGACAATGCTCTTCCTCCACACATGAAACCTCCCCAAGGTATGGCTCTAGTGAAATACCCCGAAGGCTTTGATGCTGACATGGCTTACCAGCTTCGAGAAAGAGATTATAACATGTTGGAAGACATGAAAAAAGGAGCAGTGAGTGTAGAGGCTAATCTGATTGAGAAAAGAGCAAGATTGAGAGCTGAGAAAAGGGTAACATATAGAGATGAAAATATAGCTTCCACGTCTGACCCAAATTATGACCGCATGTCCAAAAAAATGTAAAACCTATACCAAATGATGGAAAAAATGGTTGTCACAGTTAGTAACCAAAACAGAAATCAAAACCATAACCAGAACCAAAACTTTAGAAGAAACAATGCTACTCCCAACAGACAGAGAGAATCAGATCAGCAAGTTATTCCCCCATTCCAAGAGAACTTTCTTGATGAATATGAGGGAATCATAGAAGAGTCTAAGGGGAACACAAGAAACATGTTTGAAATAGAATATTCGATCCATAACTGTTACACAGAAGAAGATCACTCCCCACCCTCTGGTTGGGATGAGGAATGGTCTGAATCTGAAGATTACAGGTTAGGATTTGAAAATGCCATGATGCAGGTCAGAGAACAATATGGACTTAGAAATAAAAAGAGCCAGGAAACCGCCAAATCAAAAGCTTCTGAGGTCACCATCAATAAAATACCTGAGAAAACCTCTAAAGCAACTGCTAAAAGTAACAAATCAGCAGTTGAGAGTTCTAGAAATAACAAAGAAAAGGACAACCAAGACACTGACACACAAGGTAAACCAACTAGTAGCACTAGCACTGCAGTTAGTGCTCCTGATAAAACTGTCACAAACACTATACATAACGAGAATCAGCACACCGATTCAGCCACTAAGGTAGTGACTAACAAAACAGAGTTGAAAATTCTAAAGAGTCAGTCCGCGTTCAATTTGGAGAGTGAGATTGCAAAAATTAAAATCTTTGTCCCACTCTCTGAGCTGGCCACTAAGGATGTATATAAGGGCCAAATTTTGAAAGCATTAAATTTAGGTGAGAACAGTGACACTGTAAATCTGAGTGATGATCAACCTGCCCTTCTGTTTGGTCCCAAGATTGAAGGGAAGTTTCAGGAGGGGGTAGTTCCACCTTTTTATAATAGTCTCAAAATTCATGACAAGATTCTCCACAATGCAATGCATGATTCTGGGGCATCACACAACCTGATGCCTAAAGTAGTGATGGAAAGATTAGGCCTAGAGATAACCCGTCCCTATAAAGACCTATATCCATTTGACTCTAGTAGAGTAAAGTGTCTTGGCCTAATCAAAGATTTATGTGTGAGCCTTACCCAGATTTCAGCAAAATGTATGGTCATGGACGTTGTGGTGGCAGATGTGCCACCCAAGTATGGCATGTTATTATCAAGATCATGGGGAGCCAAGCTACAAGGAACAATGCAGATGGATGGGGCTTATTCCACAATCCCAATATTTGGCCAACTTAGAAGACTGTACAGTGAGGCACAAATGAAATTTCTAGTTAGTAGCCCTGAAAAACCTGAGAATTCTCCTTTATACTCTGTGCACACAGATCTGGACTCTTTCATCTTCTGCAATGATGAATCCTTAGGAGAGCCAACACCAGAAAGCATAGATACAAATAGAGGAGTTGAGACCATATGTTTTAACATAATGGCCACCCTGGATTTAGAGGAAAACAAAGAAGAAAACCCTAGAAAGTGCACCGAAACAGAAGCTCAGAGTAAGCGAAAAACAGAAGGTAAACAGCTAGCTAGTCATCCCTCGCAAACTCATACATCATGCGAAGAACTAAACAGCCCACAGCCTAGTGCAACTCCTATAATGCAACATAATGGTGAACCCAGCTGTAGGGAAAGAAATGATAACAAAACTGAGAGTGAACCCCTGTGGGAGATGAGTTTCGATGGGTCCTGCACAAGAAGAATTGTCGGAGCTGGGGTATGGCTTCGTAACACAGAGAGCGACTACGCGGAGAGCCATGCCTGCAATTTGAATTTCAAATGTACCAATAATATTGCAGAGTATGAGGCCCTTATCCTGGGTTTAAATCTGTTGAAGAAAATAGGAGCCCATAGAATAGCCGTGTAGGGAGACTCTGAATTGGTTATCAAACAGGTGAACGGTGAATACACAGCCAAACACCCTAGGTTGAGAGCATATAGGACCGATGCTGTGGATATATTGAAAACATTTATTGAATACAGATTAGTGTTTGTTCCTAGAAATCAGAATGCCATTGCAAATGGATTAGCTTGCCTAGCTAGTTCATACCCTAAGACTCCAAGCGACCAACAGATCATCATTCAGACCAAATTCAGACCTGCAGTGCCAGATAACGAAAAATACTAGCAGGTCTTTGAGGGGGATAAACAAATTGAAGATTTTTTGATGGGCAGGAACGAGTTTGAGTTTTCCGATTCAAACTCTACATCTAGTGATAGCTGCCTAAGTGAGGAACCCTCAGACGAGGAAGAAACTACACCCCACAACGTAGAAATAAACGCTTTAAATGAAGAAACTAGAAATTCAACCACAGAATGTGAAAACGCAGACACTGAAGAAGTAGAGGTGTTGCAGGCCAAAGATAAGAACATACCTTGAGGTCTAGTGCCATTAGAAGACATTTTTGACTTTGATGATGTGGCAAAAAATCCCACCATTGAGCACGTGGACTCTGACGTAGAAGAATGCAATATAGGCACAGAAGATAAGCCCAAAATGATTAAATTGGCTAAGTCTCTTCCTACAAACATGAAAAAGAAATACATCGACCTTTTCAAGGAATTTGTAGACGTTTTTGCTTGGGGATACGAAGACTTAAAGGCCTATGACACGAACATCATACAACAAAAAATTCCTTTGAAAGAAAATCAGAAGCCCTTCAGAAAAAAACTCCACAGAATAAAACCAAAGAAATTGCCTGCAGTTGAAAAAGAAATTAAAAATATGTATGAGGCAGGCATAATTGTACCTGTAAGATTATCTGATTAGGTTTCAAATTTAGAGGTTGTGAGAAAGAAAATAGGGGATATTAGATTATGTATTGACTTCAGAAATATTAATAGAGCCTCACTCAAAGACAACTACCCTTTGCCAAAAATGGAGCACATTCTTCAGAAGGTAGTAGGCTCCAAGAGAATCTCCTGCTGGATGGTTTTTCAGGTTACAACCAAGTCTTAGTAATCCCAAAAGACCAACTCAAAACAGCCTTCACCACTCCATGGGGCACTTTTATGTATGTAAAAATTCCTTTTGGACTGATGAACGCTGGCGCAACCTTCCAAAGAGAAATGGATATAGATTTTTCAGACAAAATAGGACACTTCATTGTCATCTATCTGGATGACATAACAGTCTACTCCAAGACTGACGAAGAACACCTAAAACATCTGAGGAAAGTGTTTGAAAAATGTAGGAGGTTTGGTCTGTCACTAAATCCCAAAAAGACTGTATTTTGGCTGCAAGAAGGTAAGCTCCTTGGCCACATTATATCTGAGAAGGGGATTAGGATAGACCCACAAAGAGTTGAGGGAATACTACAAATCACACACCCGAGAAATATCAAAGAGTTACAGTCCTTCATTGGGAAAATAAACTTCCTCAGGAGGTTCATTCCCAACTTAGCTGAACACCTTAGAAATATGACTAACATGCTGAAGAAAGGTGTAAAAGTTAAGTGGAATTCTGAAGCTAAGAAATCTTTTGAATCAGTAAAACTTGCACTCACCGAGGCTCCTGTCCTAATCAGCCCAGATTTCTCAAAATATTTCCTGATTTTTTCATTTGCCTCCAAGCACACGATTGTTGCAGTTCTACTACAGAAAAATTCAGAGGGAATGGAACAACCCATTTCTTTCTTCAGCAAAGCACTCAGGGATGCACCCTTGAAATACAACATTATGGAAAAGCAGGCTTATGCCTTAGTCAAGGCCTTAAAGGAATTTATGGTGTACATATTGCATTCTCGGACCTTAGCTTATGTGCCTAACATAGTAGTCAAAGACATACTGTCCCAAGACCCAGATGGGAAAAGGGGCAAATGGATTGTCGTGATTTTAGAATATGATCTTGAGATAAAACCCACAAAACTGATCAAAGGGCAGGGCTTAGCTAAGTTAATGGCTGAATCGAATTTACAAGCCCTTGAAATTAACATGGTGAATGCCTTGGATGAGCAGGAAGGACTGCCTGATCCCACTGTTGAGGAGAAGTTTCAGAACTCTCCTTGGTACTCTGATATCCTTTATGTGCTCACCAACCTAAATGCTCCACATGAACTGTCAAAGACCAAGGCCAGATTCCTAAAACTAAAAGCCATAAGCTATTGCATTCTGAATGAAAACTTATATTGGAAAAATCCAAATGGCCTATTGCTTAAATCCTTGCCTGAAGCTGAGGCAGAAAGGATTAAATAAGAATTCCATGCCGGAGAGTGTGGAGGCCACCTGAACTGGAAGGCCACTACAAACAAAATACTCAGGGCTGGTTATTATTGGCCCACACTCTTCAATGACATCCATAAGATGGTAATTTCCTGCCACAAATGCCATATTTTTGAAGGCAAGAGAAACTACTTCCCCTCCCTTTACAACCCATCACTGTTGAAGGTCCTTTTATGCAATGGGGCCTAGATTTTATTGGAGAAATCCACCCTGATTATTCTGCACAACACAAATGGATCTTAACAGCCACAGACTACTTCACTAAGTGGATAGAGGCCATACCTACTAGGAATGCCACAGATTCAGTCATCATTAGGTTCCTACAAGGTCATATCCTGTCTCGGTTTGGCTGCCCAAGAAAAATAATCACTGATAATGCTGCTACTTTTGGATCCAAGAAAATGGTTGATTTTTGTCACAGGTATCAAATAGTGATTGGTCATTCAACTGCTTATTACCCACAAGGTAATGGCTTAGCTGAATCATCGAACAAGAGCCTGGTGATCATCATCAAAAAGCTGCTAGAAGAGAACAAAAATTCATGGCACAACAAGTTAGTGCATGCCTTATGGGCTGACAGGCTTACCACAAAAATGTCCATTGGCATGTCACCATTTCAGCTTGTCTATGGGACAGAAGCAGTTTTTCCTACCAGCCTTGGGGTACCAGTGATCAAGCTGGTCCAAGAGATTCAAACAGAAGAAGACAATATGGTGAGAAGGATAAACCAAACAATTCATCTCAAGCAAACAAGGGAAGAGGACTATAACAGAGCCATCAAAGTTTAGGAAAACATAAAGAAATTGTTTGACAAGAGAACCAAAGCTGCTGATTTCAAAATTCGAGATAAGATTCTGAAGTGGGATTCAAGGAGAGAGGATAAAGGAAAGCACGACAAGTTTTACAGTTTGTGGTAAGGTCCATACATCATCCAGGCCACTGTGGAGCCAAATGCCTTCTTCCTACAAGAATTAGATGGTACAGAGTTGTTCGGAGGTCCTGTCAATGGCAGGATGCTCAAACACTACTTATGCTGATTTCAAATTTCCAGTTTCCATTTCCATTGTACATACCATTACAGTTTTTGTTTTCAAGAAAAAAGAGAAAATGTTCCAAAAAACAGAGGAAAAGGAGAGGTTCAGACATGCTCAAAACATGAACCTATGATGTGCAAAAGATTGGCTGTAATATGCTCGAAACTCGAGCCAAAGAAAGTAAAACAACTGGTCCTAACATACTCAAAATCTGGACCAGCAAAGAAGAAAGAAGAATCAACTCTAACATGGCACCCAAAACCAGAGCTGAAATGAAGAAAAGAAGTGATTCTAACATGCTCAAAACTTGAGTCACAAAGAGAAGAAGGATACTTCAAGCTTCATATTTCAAGCCTTCACAGTTTTGTTTTCAGTTTTCTGCAAATTTCTGTCAATGTGCAACTGTCTTTATGCCTTGGATCAACAACAAACTAGACTTTCTAATCCTAGTTTGACTGCTTTTAAATTTCCATTGTAGAATGTAGAGAAGAAATTTGCTGGACAGTTTAATCCCAACAGATATTAGATTAGGTAGAGAAACATATGAGACCAACAGTATAATCTGGTCTCATGGAGAAATAAGGGTAGATTTAGAATAGGTTTATTTTCTGTTATAAAAATAAATGATGTAAAGGGTCTGCTAATTCAAATGAACCCTAGAAGAAAAAATGCTAGGATTGTAGGATGGGTAGCTAGATTGTCGGGAATGTTTTGTTGATCTATCATATTTGTGGCAGCTAAAAATCAAAGAAGAAAGGTGGCTTAAGCAGTAGGAATCTGGCCTACATCAAAGATCATTTTCTGAATTCTTGACTCCTTCAAGAAGAAGCCATCCCCATGTGGAGCCACTGTTAGCCCTCTATGAATTCCTTGACAAGCAAGCAATGGGCTAGATTGTTTTGTGAACCTTCAAGGAATGCATTTCCCTTGAAAACACATTATCCTTGAAGCCTTTTATGTTCCCTGCTCTTTAACTTTTTCCCTCTGTTGTTCTGGAGTCAATAAGCCTTGCTGATGATAAAAATTGTGCTCCAAAGGTTCTCATTTGCCCCTTGCACCTCTGCCAAACTCTCCATTTTACCCCATTCCTCCCCTTTGCAAAGTTCCCTTTCCATCCCAAATATTTCCCCTTTAGCCCTCCTAAGTCTCCCCAAAATCCCCTTAAAACTCTACCCTTACCCTTTTTGCAAAATTCCGCCTTAGTCCTCTTATCGTTACCCTCCTTTGCCCATAAAATTCATTGAAACGCGCTGAAAACCCACTTTTTAACCTTACATTAGGGCTTAGCCCTTTCCCGCCAGCCCCCTTAAAACCACTTCCCCATATTTCCCAGCGCTAAGACCAAGTGCTTAAGTCTTGAGCGCCAATCGCAATCGGAGTCGTCGGAGGAGAAAATCCCTTTGTTACATTGAAAAAGTCCGATGCGATTATTTTATTACAATAAGTCTCGCGACGCTTTTTATACTGTTGATCTATCTTGAAGATCCAACGGCGGAGCGCTAATCGCCCTCCCCGCCCAAATTGCAATAAGGACTTTGATATGTGTCACCCCTGTGCACCCCCCCCCGATTGCGATTTCCTGACTAAATCCCCACTGTTGTTTTCCCCCGTTGATCCAACGGTCATCGCATCACGCTTTCCAATTGCACCTCCCGCCGATCGCTTTCCCCTCCAATTGATCGCATCGCACATTCTCCCAATTGCGATTGTGATTCCCCCCCTTCAGCTCCTTCCGATTTCATATTTCCGATCTCATCCAAGCCGTCCATCTTCCCGCTGATCCAACAACCATCGCTTTCTCCGCCCAATCGCAATCGGAAGATTAATAGTGTCGCCCCTTTGTGTCCCCTCTGATAGCGATCCCCCGATCCACATCTCCACCGTTTATCTTCCCGTCAGATCGGACGGCCCGACGCTAATCACATTCCCTTTCCCAATCGCAATCAGAACTATGTAAATGTGTTACCCTTCCCCTTCCCGATTGCAATTGTCCGACTTAATCTTGATCGTCTGATGGATCTAACGATTTGATGGCTCAGATCTAATCGCCCTCCACCATGCTGGGTCCCACCACATACAATCGTGATTCATTGCATTTTCACCACATTTCTTTGTATTTCTGTTCATATCCAAAGTTTCGGATTTACACTAAAGTCTTATGTTTCATATGTTATTCCACCCGCTATTCATATATCATTCCTTTTTTCGATCTCCGCTGTTGATTTTCATCTCCAAGCCATGATTGAATGGTCCATAAGCATGTTTCGGTCAAACCCTATTATTCACTGTTTTCGCCATATAACTACATTAATCACCATTGTTCCATTTGAACCGCAATTTCTGTCGCTGCTGCACCGCCTCTTCATGAGTACCCGCTTCATCCTCCCTTCCATACATTAAATTT
>CM076574.1:908265095-908338665 GCA_034641835.2 Pinus albicaulis
ACAAAATCAAGCACATAAGATCTACTCCTTACCATCCGCAAGAAAATGGTCAAGTGGAGTCTACAAACAAAGTTCTTGAAAGTATCATCACCAAAACTGTTCATCTACATAGAAGAGATTGGGCAGAAAGGCTTCCTGAAGCCTTGTGGGCCTACAGAACTACATCGAGAAATACAACAGGACATTCTCCCTATGAACTTGTTTATGGGAAAGAAGTCCTGCTCCCCATTGAGTTCCAAGTCAAGACCTTCAAGATAGTAGTTCAGTTGGGGATGAATTTATCAGAAGTCTAAAAGCATAGAATGGAGCAGTTGAATGAGCTAGATGAGATCAGACAAGAGGCAATTCTAAGAACTGATCTAGTTCAATATCAAAGAGCTAAATGGCATGACAAGTACATCAAAGAGAAGAAGTTTCAAGAAGGAGATTAGGCATTGTTATTTGATTCCAAGTTTAAATATTTTCAAGGAAAATTTCAGACTCATTGGCTTGGGCCATATGAGATTGACAAGATCTTTAGCAATGGAGCGGTAAGAATCAAGACCATTGATGAGTTTCAAACTCCTATTATTGTGAATGGTCATAGATTGAAAGTTTATCATAAGCCACTCTCAAAGGAGGAATTTGTCAAAATGTTTCAAGAGAATTCTGTGAAGCCTTATGGGCCTACAGAACTACATGGAGAAATACAACATGACATTCTCCCTATGAACTTGTTTATGGGAAATAAGTCCTGCTCCCCATTGAGTTCCAAGTCAAGACCTTCAAGATAGAAGTTCAGTTGGGGATGGACTTATCAGAAGCCCAAAAGCATAGAATGGAGCAGTTGAACGAGCTAGATGAGATCAGACAAGAAGCAATTTTAAGAACTGATCTAGTTCAATACCAAAGAGCTAAATGGCATGACAAGTACATCAAAGAGAAGAAGTTTCAAGAAGGAGATTGGGCATTGTTATTTGATTCCAAGTTTAAATATTTTCAAGGAAAATTTCGGACTCATTGGCTTGGGCCATATGAGATTGACAAGATCTTTAGCAATGGAGCGGTAAGAATCAAGACCATTGATGAGTTTCAAACTCCTCTTATTGTGAATGGCCACAGATTGAAAGTTTATCATAAGCCACTCTCAAAAGAGGATTTTGTCAAAGTGTTTCAAGAGAATTCTGCAATCAAGATGGTACATAAGAATTCTTCTTCTTTACAAGCCTAGCTTTTGTTCTTTTCAGTTAAAAAAAATAAAATAAAATAAAAAATAAAAATAAAAAAAATAAAAAAAAATAAAAAAAAAATTGTATAAGCCTGAAAACCAATCACTGATTGGCAGTCTTATACAGAAAATATAGGGTGAAAATCAGGAACACCTGACACTCTATATTTTCCAAAAAAAAAAAAAAAAAAAAATTCTCTTTCATTTCACAAAGTTTTGTGACCACCCACTCCATTCCATTCCATTTCATTTCACTCCATTCCACTTCATTTTATCTATTTCATTCCATTTCATCAATAAAATTCTTTTTCATGACCATTTCCATCTAGTCATTTGTCATCCGTTCATTTTCATTCATCCAAATAATAGTTGTGTCAGTTTCCGCAGCTGACATCTGTTTCCGCAGCTGACTCCAGTTTCCGCAGCCAGAAGCAGATTCCGCAGCTACCACTCTATTTTCAAAAGAATGTACAGCCAGATGTTATTTCCATAATCATGAAATTAAATGCAGGTGAGAGGACCAAAAATGAAGACATGGAGCATTCAAGATACCAATGAAGAGCAACTAATTGAAGACCAAGGAAAAGGCAAAGATTCCAAAGGTATGAGTAAAATTTATTTCAAATAGCATTGAAAACACATTTTTATATAGTTATGAACCATAAGCTCCATCCATTATGTGCAATGATTATATTGATAAATTCCGTAACCCTTTCACGATCTCCATATTATCCTCCCACATTCATTCTCAAACGGTACCATAATTAAACCCCGATCTTCACTCATACTCCAATATTCCACCGGTGACAATGAGACGTAGTTGATTTGACCACGGACTCTTACAGCCGCATAAATCCATAGCCATTGTTTAAACGTGCTCACATTTATTTCGCAGCCACCAAATTTCAAAACACTGCCGGATGTGTTATACTCTGTTAATCTCACAGCCGTATCTCTGCCGTGCTCACGAAACCCCTTTCTGTTCTGTTTCACTCCATTTCGTTCTCTATTACGCTATAGTCTGTATACCCACTCTCTGATATCTACCCACAGTCATTGTGCTCATTCCCGTGTATTTAGCCATTCTACTTCCATTGAACCCTCCTTCACGCAGGCAAGTCTTTGAAGAGCAGAAAGAAGAATGGGTAAATTGCTAAGCGCAGAACCAGAAGGACCTAAGTTCATGGAAGGGTATCCGCAAGTAAGGGATATATTGAAGAAAGCAAAGTGGCTGCGGTTTATTCAAAAGTTCAGAGGTTATCATAAAGAAGTGACAAAAGCATTTGCAAGGTCGTTCAATGGCCTAGAAGTAGAGATTGGAGACCTTAAGTTTGCAGTGAACGAGGCATCTATAGCATCTGCCACAGAGCTTCTTCAAGAGGGTGAGCGTTGGTTTAAGAATAAAAGCATTAATGATGAAGCCTGGAGAACAATCTTACGAAACCAAGGTATGGACATAACTATTTTTAAAAGAGGAATTCCTGTTCATGCATTGAAAGAAGAATGGGCTACTTTGCTGCTAGTTGTTCAAAAATTCATTACCTGTGAAGGCCGTTTTGGGTCCATGTATATGTACCATACTAGGTTTCTGATGAATTTTCTAGATAATCAAACTCTCAATCTCCCATATTTTCTATTAAATAGCTTGAAGAAGATGTTTGTGACTATTCAGAAACATTTAGGAGATGTAGAACCACATCTATATCACCACGGTCTTGTAAAAATTTTGATTGAAAAAGAGTTAAAGCAGAAGAAAGACACATGGGAACAATTTTTTATTAGAAATTTCTTTGAGGAACCTCAGGAAATTCCTGAAGGTAGCACAACAAGAAGGAGTAGGAGAAAAAGAATAAATGATGAAACTCAAATTACTCCTACTCAAGAAATTCCTGAAGGTAGCACATCAAAGAGGAGTAGGAGAAAGAAAACAAATGATGAAATTCAAAATACTCCTACTACCACAATTGAAAGAACTGATAGGGAAGAGAGACTGTCAAAGAGGAAGAAGAAAGAAACTAAGGGTAAAAAGCCAATAAAGAGAAAAAGTATTGAAGCTATACATCAAACCCCTTCTTCTGAAGAAGATAATCAAGTGTTATCTGAAAGACTGATTCACCTTCAAGCACAATCATCTATGGCTAAGAAGAAAGAGAAAGGAAAACAAAAGCAAAAAGATAGTGGACCACAGCGTGTGAGAAGAAGCAACAGACTTAAAGGGAAATTGAGGAAAACGCAAATAAAAGGACCTCATTTCATCGATTTGGGAGAAGAAACATCTGAAAAATCCCCAGCTGACCATAGTCCATCTCACTCTCAATCATACAGTGAACCTAGTTCATTTCATTCTCAGTCAGATATTGAACATAGTCCATCCCATTCACAGCCAGATGTTGATGTAAGCCCTTCTCAGCCAGATTTTGAGGACAACTCTCCTTCACGGCATTTTGGGAACAACCCAATAAAAATGACACCTGATATAGACCCCAAGCAGCAGAAAGTATATGATTATATAGAATCTTTAGAAAAAGCAGCTACAGGTCCCAGTACTTCGTCCATCCAGCCTCACACAGTACAAGATGATTTAGTCCAATCACTGAAACAGGAAGTCTTTGAGCTAGAACTTTTAAATAGACACATCAAAAATGAAAATGAGACATTGAAGGAACAAAGTAAATTGGACAAAATCATTCATGATAATACCATGCTACATCTGGGAATATGGCAGAAGAAGAACAAGAAATTGAAAAGGAAATGCCAGAAGTTAAGCAGAGCACTGGTTAATATCAAATTTAGATGCTTAATGAAGAAACCAAGGATGTTGGCAGCACCAAGGAAGAAGAGGAGAGGATTGGATGTACTCGCTGAAGTGTCAAGGCACATGAACTGAAGAAGGATTATCAAAATTTTGGTTGCATGAGGGCATGCAACACCTTCACAGTGGGGGTATGTTGAGTCTCAAATCTGCATCTCTTCCATACATCTTTCTAGACCTTTTTCATCCACTTGAACCTTCCAAGTTGTCAATATCATTGTATATTAATTGCAAAAGAGCATATAACATGGTTTTTAATTATATTTTTGTGTATGCTGTTTGATTTAGATTTTGTTCATTTAGCTGCGGAATCTTGCAACTTTCCGCAGCTGCTGCAACTTTCCGCAGCCATTTTGTGAAACTCTATGCTACAGGTGTCTTCAGGAGAAACGAGCCACATGGGCAAGTCTAAAATGATGTGGACATGGATCGTGTCCTATTGGCTTGAGAAAATCCATCTAAAGAGGCTGCGGTCAAAGGTGTCCAAATGGAAGTCAACCATAGAGTCCCACGGTGACAGGACTTTGTTTCGTGTCACGTGAAGGTTCATATGGCCGTTTCTGAATTGCGGGAGACAGATCAACATCTGTACATGGCTCCATAGCCGAATTCAAACATCCACTCCTCATAGATTTACTCTTCAATACGGCCATGATCCTAGATCTGTGGACGTAATGGTCTACATGTTCTCCATCAGCATAAAATTTAGGAATCAGTTATGTTTCTTTTGTTATAAATAACGCGTTTGCATACGCATATGAGATTAGTCTGTGTTAGTTTTTATTAGTCTGCTTTGTAATGTAATTACGTTGCACTTGTGCCGTAATATCACCTTTCTGTTATGACTACATTTTAATATAAGAAGACTCTGTTTCCAAACGTAATTCGTATTTGAAGATTTTTTCCAAGGCTGGTGTAGAGGGCCCCTGCACTTGCCAAGGTTCTATGCATTATTGTATAGTTCTTGTTTTATTTCTTTAAAGCTCATTGTGCCATAATCCATTCACATGTTTATACATTGCATCTTTCATGGTATATATGCTTCATTTATGTTTATAATCTTTCATGCTTTCCATTTTACTTCTGTCTTTCATGTTTTATGTTATTTTTAACTGATCAGTGTTCTTGTTTCAGGTTATAAATAGGCAGCCCGGGCATTTGCATAACTTTTTGACTAATGACATGGAATTAATATTGTTCTGCTGCTAATTTACTTTTCTTAGTTTCTGTTTAATTTCAGTACTGCTTTGTTTATTTCAGTCTTGCACATTTGTTTCAGTAGTTAGATTTAGATATATTGAATTGCTCATGACATCTTCAGTTACCTCCGAAAGCCACAGCTGGACTGATGGTGAGGGATTGAATTATGAATGTGTAGTTTGATATTAGTTTACTTTCTGCAAGTTAGATATATTAAATTACTCATGACATCTTCAGTTACCTCCGAAAGCCACAGCTGGACTGATGGTGAGGGATTGAATTATGAATGTGTAGTTTGATATTAGTTTACTTTCTGCAAGTTAGATATATTAAATTGCTCATGACATCTTCAGTTACCTCCGAAAGCCACAGCTGGAATGATGGTGAGGGATTGAATTATGAATGTGTAGTTTGATATTAGTTTACTTTCTGCAAGTTAGAAATATTAAATTGCTCATAACATCTTCAGTTACCTCCGAAAGCCACAGCTGGACTGATGGTGAGGGATTGAATTATGAATGTGTAGTTTGATATTAGTTTACTTTCTGCAAGTTAGATATCAGGTTACTCAAGTTGTTTATGGTTACCTCCGAAAATCATAGTTGGACTAATGATGAGGGATCAGAAGATAAGTTGATGTAATTTGATTTAGATTTAATTTGTTGCAACTTTTGGATTTCTTTCAGTATAGTTTCTTTTGTGTTTAGATAGCAGCAAGGATAGTTTGGTTTTCATGCTCAATAGTTCACTGTTTGATTTATTAGACTAGCAGCACATTTTCATTTCCTTTCAAGTTTTGTCATTGTATGTTTCAAATTCCTTTTTAAGTTTTAAAGTTGGTAAATCATTATAGAGGATATCATTTCCTTGAACAATCATAACCATACTTGTTTTTATTTTAGAATTTCCATCTCACATTAGAAAACCAAAAACGACAAAAAGTTAAGAAATAGGTTATCTTGCACATATAGTGCGCCGCACTTCATCATCTTACGAATCCCGGATTGACAAATTAAATGCAGCAATTTAGGACACACTAAATTGACCAAACAACAGCGGCGCAAAACCAAAGAAAGATCTTTTCAGCGTTCAAAGGTACAGAGAAGAACCTGGGAGGATATTTGAACGCTATTTTCATTAAAAATATAGAGTCTGACCATGAAAAGTCCTTCCCGGTGCAATCAAAGCTCAAGGTTTCACATCAGCAGACTGTTCGTTCCCTAAAGGACCAAGCACCCATACTGTTCCCTGTATCTAGTGTGTTCCTGAAGAAATTTCCACCCAGACCACAATCCAAAGCTACCAGAGCATTCATTTCACAAGTATGGTAGACCATTCAGGCATTTATTTACCTTTTGTTTATTCACCAAAGGTACTACAGAGTACAGCAAACTAGAATGCATCAGAGACATACCTGGAGTAAATGAAACCTGACAAAGACCATTTTTTCCTCCAAAGAGTGCCAGAGATTAATGCTCAGAGTTTAAAACAGAATGGGCTTCAGCCATCTTCTTTTTCTGAGTTTAATGCTTCATTTAGTGTTGCACCTACCTCCTCGGCTCATCTTCTGCTATAAAACTCATGAGAAAAATTATTGTAAAGGTTGTTGATCAGTTATCAAAAAATTGCAAGTAGTTTCTTTTGAGACAAAGTCTCTGTGTAAAATTGTAAGATAGGCTGAGGAATATGATTTCAGACTGAGTATTCAGCTATTGGCAATTTTTTACTTGACTGGTATTGCTATTTAATATGACAAGCACATTTCTTTGGATCCTGATCTAAAGCAGCGGTGATGTTTTCCTATCTCTGTGTTTTAATTCATTTCATTTCGTTTCTACTGTCTTGCATCAGAATATTGGCATAGGATTTACCCTTGTTAGGTACCCTATGTTTCTGCTCTCCTTGGCTTTGATGTTTTTGTTCTGAATGTATTATCTGAGAATTGATTTCAGTTAATTTATCTAGTGTAGTGGATGATATTTCCTGTTCTCTGATGTATGAATTAAATGATTCTATTCTTATATGTTTCTTGTTAAATATTTAGCTAGAAGATTTGGGAACACTCGGGATTAGAGTTAGCACTGTCCACTAGGATCCTTGTGCAACCAACTGGTCTTTAAATTTGTGTTCTAAACCTTTATTGTTCCTCCTCTCCTACCATTCCATATAATACTGTCATCTTTAAGATCCAACATTTTAGATGACTAGCCCAATTGAAAGCCTGCCTATTGATTAGCAAGAAAATCCTTTCCTGACTCCATTGCCCAATGGTTTTGAATGCTCCCTGGAATACTTCACCTCTGCCTTATTCCTCTTTGCTCATCCTTGTCTTACATTGAACCCTTCTTTCCTGATAACCAACAACCAAACAAACAAACTCTGAGCCTTATAACTAGCCTAACATCTTAACACTGAGCTCCAAAGCCATATACCTTTGATATATCATAGAGAGATCCCTCTCTAGACCCAGGAGGGCTAGATCCTGAGGTCTGAAAGTGGTTTGATGTTGTCTCATCTTTTGGTCTTGCCAATCTGGCCAAAACATGGGAACCCCAACACCACCTACAGTTTTATTTTCCTTAAAAGAATACAAAATGAATGCACAGTTAGAGATATTTGTCAAAGACAGCTCAGAATCAATTTCCAGCCTACCAAAATCCTCCAAAGTCAACAAAAGTGACTAAAGTTGATGACAGTTAATGTAAAATTGATTAAAACAGAGAAAAAAATCTAAAAAATTCTCCATTTGTCCTCCCAAAGGCCGAAAAGCATTTACTTTGTGTTAATTAAACAAAGAGACCTCCTTTCCTCCACCTCCTAAAATTTACCTATAAATATCATATGAGGAGTTTATTATTATTGTTTTTTGGATACTTGTTGAATGTAAATAGATGTTGAAGCATGCTATAGCTCTGTTAAGAATTGAAGAAACATAAGTTGAGATGAGAAGTTTGAAGCTGTAAAGACCCACTAGACTTGAATATTGTAATTGGTTTGAACATCACATACAATAGCTGATTTATGGGATCCTGGTATATGTCAATGGTGATGTTATTCTCACTATAATTTTTATTTTCTTTATGTTTTCATTTTTTCCACTTTTCTCTGATAAAGAACAACAAATATAGATTAGGATTTACTTCTAAAGTACCCTAAATCTCACTGATAAATCTTTATCCTTTATGTTTTCTTCTAAATTTGTTTTGAAGGTAATTCAATAGAGTATAACCAGTGAATTGTTGGTGAGCCCATTTTTCCTAAGTACAAATTGAGATATTGTCGTTGAAAGTTCTTGAAAAGTTTTCTAAGTAAAGTTGAGCTAGAGAAGTTTATGGTTAGCCCTGTTCTCCAGTTTATCTCCAACAGTTACTTTGAAAAGTTCCCTTAAGAATATGCTGAAAGCAGGCTAAGTTAAAAGTCTTTACCTGATCTTAGGCCATTCTTTGTGTTATGATAAATGTTTTCCTTTGAGAGTATGCTGAAAGTGGGATAGGTTAAAAGTCCTTACTTGATCTTAAGCTGCCCTCTATTTTCTTATGTGTTTACTTCTTTCACCACATTGTTAATGTTTCATCCCACAAAATCAACTTAAAGAGATCCTTTGACATAGATGACTTTCCCCATGGACCACTCTTGAAACTTGCTTTCCAATTAAACCATTTTGTGACTCCATAGCCCAATGGATTGATGTTGTTCCTTACTTATCCTATCAATTGAACCATTTTTTCAACTTACTCACACCTTCACCCTTCATATAGACTTCCTTCATTTTGATGATATCCTACCCAACCAAAACAAACAAACAACCTTGTACTTCATAACTAGCCTAATATTATATCATTAAGCATAAAGAAACATCTTTGAAGACACATATATAGAGAGATCCCTCTCTGAATCTAGGATGGCTAGATCCTCATATTCCAAAGTGGTTTTGATGTAGGCTCTATAGCGTTTGTATTTTCCAATCTTGAAAACTACATAGACCTAACAACAACCACCTTCCTACTCATTGAGAGTGAGGGAGAATTTCCAGTTGAGCCATTTCAGCTCAAGACCTCAAGTACATAATGGAGGAGGTATCATTTCATGTTTTGTATTGTACTTCTTCCCCTTATTTGAGCAGAATGATGTAACAAGAAGAAACATTCCTTCTTTCATATTGTATGATGATGTACTTGTAGCTACTTGTAGCATTGATCCTGGCTATCTTTTTGATGAGATGTGGAGGAAGCCATATGTCTCTTGGCGTGCACCAATGACACCATATTGTAACTTCATGTTTTCATCTTATGAGATGACTATGGCAGCAAGCAAGTGGCTGGAAAAGCACTTGTTATTTCTTATTTTGATGCAGGCCAAGGATGCACTGTGCTGGTTCCATGAGAGGGACCATGATTCACTCTCTGGTTGTCATTTGGAAACTTATTTTTATTGTATCTTGCTTTCATGTATTTCTGATGTGTTTTTGTTCAAGGGAATCTTTGTATGGAGAGAAGAACCAATTGGGTGGCATGGCACCCATATGATAGAGCAGCAGAAGACATGTTGGTATGGGACAGCATACAAGTTGACCTTCCTGATCTTACTCTATGGCTTGTATGAGGGAGAGATGTAGCAAAAAAATTTGTTGCTATGGTTGCACTTAAGAGAGTATGGGAAAAATTCTTCCCATACTTTTCATAATATTTCTAAAGAGAAGAAAGGCACATTCATGGTGCAAGGAGGCTACCCTTCAGTGTTGGAGGATCATGAGAGACTTCCATGTCGGAAGATGATCTTCTCACATAGCAGCATGATGGTGGATGGCTTTGGCATGTGGAATGTCAAAGGGAGGAGTCATGGAGCCTTATTCTTAAGGCCTACAACATTGTCACATGGTAGTGTGTTCTTATTGATGGAGTGTTCCAAAGAGTATTTGTATCCCTTCCTCTTGCAGATTTTTGTGAGGGAATCCTCATGGGGGAGCTTATACATGGACCTCACTTTTAGCCTACTCACTATGTATGGTAGGGAATGCATTTTTGTACTTGTTGATTACTCCATTGAGTATTTTTACTTTCCCACCATGTTTGAACAGTGCATTGCTCTTCAAAAGAGAAAGAGTATTTTTGGGTTTTATGGTCACTTTAGGGCCAATGTTTATGATGATAGTAGCCCATATATACATGAATTTGGGAAAGTGTATTGTTATTTTATCCATGTACATCTAATAGACATTGATGCTTACTTCCCCATGTTGGGAGAATAAACTTATGCAGCTTGTAACCTGTTGCAGGACCACTTTCCATATGACATTCTCAAGAAGCAATTGGGGGGACTGTGTAATATCCACTTGGAGAACCTTTGGTACCATCCTAAATTACACCTAACCTTCAACAATTTTCTTATTTGGAGGCCAAATGGTGATGATGTTCCATTCATATTGGATGGAATGGTTTGGGTTGACATGTCTCATGACTTTGGAGAGAGAGTCCTTGGAGGCTCAATCTATAATGTTCCCAATTTTTAGCCTTAAGCTAAAATGGAACATTATAGTTGCACATTTTATTTTTGCATAATAAAATGTGGAAGGAGACACCTTAGCCCCTTTTAGATGAAGAAATAACACTCCTTGTGTGAAAAGAGGACAATGAGCTGCTGAAGTAAACACCTAAGGGTGTTAATGGAACCCAACTCACTTGGATTAGTCATCTTTGACTAAGTCAACAACGCTGCCTAAGGAGGAGAGGCTCCCTAGAGAAGCTGGGCAATTTTGGAGGGAAGACACTAATGTGAGGGTGGAAACCCTATTGGTGGGACATTGGTGGAGAATATTTTCCTTTTTTTAGAAGGAGGAGATGGAAGCCCATTTGGATGCATGTTTTATAGTTTCAGACTTGGGTCTGCACAGGCTTGCATCCCCGGGCTGTTTAGCAGGGTGATGGTGCCCTAGGGCACTAGGGTGTTCTCGGTTGAGAATCCCTACCTATTCCTCAAGGAAGGATGAGGAATGATCTGATTTTCCTCAATCCGACATTGGCCATAGCTACTACCATCAGCTACAACGTTATTTCTGCAGCAGAGAGGACGTTGTGTTGCTGGGGGCAGCAACGGAGGAACTCATGGATTCATTCTTGGCTTGCTATTTAAGTGGAGGAGTGATATATTCATTGGAGGAGCTGCAAGGAGGATTCTTGGGCTGCATTTTAGATCAGTGGCATCAGGCCGCACTTCCATCATCTCTCACTATGCAGTCCATGGAGGAAACTGTGTTATTTTATGGAGGCAGTGTGAGGAGGGTTCATGGAGCTCATTAGGAGGTGTTTTTGAGACAAAGGGATCAGACCTTTGTATTGGAGACATTATCAGAGGATGGAAATCAGATTTCAGATCAGCCACAGCCTCATCCATATTTTTTATCAGTTGTAGTGACAACTTGGTTGTAACATTTTTGTATGTTCCGGCATTTCTAGCAATCTCTCCTAGATTGGCTATAAATCTCGCATTTCAGCCCATTCTTTGTTCTTGAGATATTTTATTGTTCCTTTCAGCCACATTTCCATTCTATACATGTTCAGCAGTTGCTTCACTCTTAGATACGGCACATTCATGGTCTTCTGACATTCTGTGTAGCTGCAACAACTCCGACATTTCATTGTATATTCATTGGAGTAGGGTTCTAGAGGTTTGAGAGGCTTTTCCCCTCAATTATTTCTTGTATATTAATGCTGAAATAATAATATAATGTTGGCTGTACCATTTACATCTCATGATGTATTCATATTTGCATATTTTAATGGTTATGTTCATATATTGATGTAAGCTCTCTCATTGAGCATTGTTTTGGAGACCTAGATTGGGGAGATCTGAATAACCCATCTAGATGTATTTATTTGAGCTCATTTTCTGCAAGGGAGTTTTATTGAGTATGTTCTAGGGCATCCCAGTGGTGTTTTTCCTTATTTTTGTAGTGAATTCCTTATACAGCATCTTCAAGGACCCTATAGCAGAAATTCCCAGGGTGGAATATTGCATATCCATAGACAGAGTCTGTGAAGGGCCAGCTTGCCTCAGGATCTCTCCCTTCTTTGGAAGGAGACATATCTTGTAAATTACCCAATATTAAATCTCTGAAATGAACTTGTGATATCTCACTGAAGAAGGAATTGGAATATCTTAAAGATATTCTCGATCGAGCAACAAGTTCCAGATTTGGAACATTACAGTGGTATCAGAGCATCAATCTTGACTCAACCCGTGCACAATATTGCCATCAGCAAGAGGAGCTTGTCTCCAAGGAGAGAAGATTGACAGAGGAAACAAGGAAAGAGGAATGATGGAAGAGGATGTTTCCCTTCTTCTTTTCCATACCATTGAGGAGATTGTTGAAGATCTGATGAAATGGAAAATTTGGAGAAATATTCTGAAAGGGTTTGTGAATGATCAAGCCCTAGCTATTATCATGAAGGGTGTGAGCATTCAGCCACACATGCAGATCCACAGTGTAGTACATTTCCCATAGCTACTGCAAGAAGGATGGAGGGAAAGAGTTGAGGCCATTGGAGGAGCAACGCTGCAACTCAAAGGTATGATTCATGATGATTGGTTTCAGAATTCTATTTCATGTTTTCATACAAATGAGAGATCATATGTTGGAGTCACAAGGATTTTTTCAAAGGGGATTGATGAGAACCAATGTGAAACATGGTGTGACAAAACTTCAAACACTTTGCATGGATGGGAGGGGACCATGAAACAAAGACCATTCCATATTTCTAGAGGGGAAGTAAATCAAGAGGATGGCTTGCTAGAGGCAAGACCCCCATTTATAGGAATGGAACTCTTCCATTTGTGAGGTGTAGATATATTTATCTCAAAGGAAGGCCAAGATCCAAGGCCTCTCATTAAAGAGAAGATACACTCACATGTTGGTAAAGAGGAGGTGCATAGAAGAATCTACAGCGCTGCACCATTGGGAGAAGAAGAAGAGCAGAAAGATCAACATGAAGGGGTGATGGGCATTCACCCTTATCTACTTCAAAGATTTTCTTCACAGAGGAGAAGGACTGCACTATGCAGTAGAGAGAGAGGGACCTTTCATACCTCTCATATATATAGTCCACTTCCTATCTTAATGTCTCAATTTTGGAGGCTTTCCACTTGGTAGGCCACATGATATAGAGATGATGAGAGGCATCATGACATTTGGTTCACCACTCTTGGATTCTAGAGAGGTGGAGACATTTGAGGAATCCATCACAGTGAAGAGAACTATTTTGGGATAAGCACAAGGAAGAGGGATATACTCTCTCATTTTCAGTACCACCCGTTCTCATCAGTTTCACTGCGCAGATAGAGTTGCTGCATGGATGGAGGATAGCATCTTCATGGTGTAGGATGGCTGCTCCATAGATTTAGTGAGAGAGATGATACTTCCTATTTAGTAAGGAATTTTTCATGCATTGGAGTAGATGGAGGCCACTCATGCTTACATTGCCCAGGATCAGGAGATTCTTTGGAGGTGATAGTCTCTCATGGGAGGCTCATTTTCAGAGAGCATCATTTCTATTTCAGCATGAGTAGCTGCATGATGGGCAGCAACTTGGAGAATGACTTTGGCATGAGGGGATGTCAAGGTAGCGGGAAATAGCGTGAGGGAGCACCTTATTGCAAAACACCAGCACTGTCTATGTGGTGGATTGATCCAGGATGGAGGACTCAGCTTTGGTTGAGTATTCCACAGGATCTTGGTGCATGCATGATTTTTGGATGGCCTTGATGGAGATGGCAGATACTTAGTGGATGATATGATCATCTATCATCATGACAAAATCTTCTTCACTAGGGCTTCTAGTCTCAAGGAGACACTATTGCATGCATCATATGAGGACTTCATAGCTATGCATTTGGATGCATACTTTGCCTTTCTAGAGGAGTTCACTTGGGAGGGCATTCAACATGGAATATATCAGCATATAGATAGATGCATAGCCCAGTTGATTTTGGAGAGGTTGGCACAACCATTCCCTTACTCATTGGAGGAGAGGGAGAGCATTCAGATGAGCCATTTCAGCTCAAGGACCGGAGTACATGGTAGAGGAGGTATAGATATTCATTTTTTATTTTCCTTCCTTTACTTCTTATGGACAACTTGATGATCTAAGGATGTTCACATCTCCTTATGCTCCCTATTGTGATGTACTTTTGGCCCATTGCAGCAATGGGAGTGGCCATTCCTATGATGGTTTGTGGGGGAAGCCACATGCTTCTAGGTGTGCACCATTGGGACCAAATTGTGATTTCATGTTTTCATCTTATGAGGAGATGTTGTGGCAGCAAACAAGTGGCTAGTTCAGCACTTGTTACTTTGATTTTGAGGCAGGTCAAGGAGTCACTACGCAAGTTCCATGAGTGGGATTTGGAACCACTTTCCGGTTGTCATTTAACAACTTTCTTTTATTTTTTACTGCTCCTAGTATTTCTGATGTTTGTACACTCATGAGGAGCATTATTTGGAGAGTATTGTATGTACAGCCCATTGGGAGCATTATTCTCCCTATTATACATGCTTCATTTTGTAGGAGACACCATGGGCATACCATGAATGCCACATTTTTACTTGCACTTCTTGTGGAAGGGACCACTTGGAGGATTTGAGGAGGCATTTCATGGCTGATTTTCTTGATGGGGTAGCTTGGCCATGCTTGGAGGCCATACCATTTCAGCCCAAGGACATAGGAAGCCCCATGAACACTTCAAATGGAGATAGGGCCATCATGAGAAGCACAATCACAACTCTCCATTCAACCCCAACACATTGCAGAAACCAGGCATTGAGATTTCTATTTGGATGATTGCATGGATGAGAGGATCATCATTGGGAGACAAATTTTCCCATGCATAGCATGACTCCTACCTTAAGGAGGCCTTAGCATAGCAAGAAGGATTCCACTACACCTTCAGTCTTTCCATGAGGAGCATTGTTTTCAGCTTGCATACTTGGGAGAGAGCAGTGGAGGACAGATTCATTGCAACATATTTGAGTAGTGGTGGGACCATTGATGAGGAGGCCACAAGAGAAGAAGGGGGAGAAATTTTTTTTCTCTGTATGCAGTTTCTTGAGGGCAAGCAACATGTGGGAGGGGAGGACTGTAATGTTCCCAATTTTTAGCCTCAAGCTAAAATGCAACATTATAATTGCACATTTTATTTTTGCATAATAAAATGGGGAAAGAGACACCTTAGCCAATTTTCGATGAATAAATAATACTCCTTTGTGAAATGAGGACAATGAGAAACTGAAATAAACACCTAAGGGTGTGAATGGAACCCATCTCACTTGTATTAGTAATCTTTGACTAAATTCAATAGCGTTGCCGAAGGAGGAGAGGCATCCTAGAGAAGCTGCGCAGTTTTGGAGGGAAGACACTCATGTGAGGGTGGAAAACCTAATTGGTGGGACCTTGGTGGAGAAAAGTTCCCTTTCTTTATAAGGAGGAGATGGCAGCCCATTTGGATACATGTTTTAGAGTTTCAGACTTGGGTCTGCACAGGCTTGCATCCCCGAGCTATTTAGCAGGGTGATGGTTCCCTCGGGCACTAGGGTGTTCCCGATCTAGAATCCCTACCTCTTCCTCAAGGAAGGATGAAGAACAAGCTGATTTTCCTCAATTTAGCATTCGCCATAGCTACTACCATCAGCTATAATGTTATTTCTGCAGCAAAGAGGACTTTGTGTTGCTAGGGGTAGCAAAGGAGGAACTCATGGAGTCATTCTTGGCTTGCTATTTCAGTGGAGGAGTGATATATTCATTGGAGGAGCTACAAGGAGGATTCCCTGGCTACATTTCAGATCAGTGGCATCAGGCCACACTTCCATCATCTCCCACTGCGCAGTCCATGGAGGAAACCGCGTTATTTTATGGAGGCGGTGTGAGGAGGGTTCAGGGAGCTCATCAGGAGGTGTTTTTGAGACAAAGGGATCAACCCTTTGTATTGGAGACATTATCAGATGAGGAAAATCATATTTCAGATCAGCCACAGCCTCACCCATATTTTTTATGAGTTGCAGTGACAAATTGGTTGTCACATTTTTGTATGTTCCGACATTTCTAGAAATCTCTCCTAGATTGGCTAGAAATCTTGTATTTCAGCCCATTATTTGTTATTGGGCTATTTTCTTGTACCTTTCAGCCACATTTCCATTAAATACATGTTCAAAAGCTTCTTCACTCTTAGAAACTGCACAGTCATGGTCTTCCAGCATTCTGTGTAGTTGAAGCAACTTAGGCATTTCATTGTATATTCATTGGAGTAGGGTTCTAGAGGTTTGAGAGGCTTTTCCCCTCAATTATTTCTTGTATATTAATGCTGAAATCATAATATAATGTTGGCTGTACCATTTCCCTCTCATGATATATTCATATTTGTAGAGTTTAATGGTTATGTTCATATATTGTTGTAAGCTCTCTCATTGAGCATTGTTTCAGAGACCTAGAGTGGGGAGATTTGAATAACCCATCTAGATGTATTTCTTTGAGCTCATTTTCTGCAAGGGAGTTTTATTGAGTATGTTATAGGGCATCCCAATGGTTTTTTACCTTATTTTTGCAGTGACTTCCTTATACAACATCCTCAAGGACCCTGTAGCAGAAATTCCCAAGGTGGAATATTGCATATCCATAGACAGAGTCTGTGAAGGGCCAGATAGCCTCAGGATGTCTCCCTTATTTGGAAGGAGACATATCTTGTAAATTACCCAATAGTAAATATCTAAAATGGACTTGTGATAGCTCACTGAAGAAGTAATTGGAATATCTTAAAGATATTCTCGATCGAGTAGCAAGTTCTAGATTTGGAACATTACATAGTCTTCTTCTTTCCATTGGAGGGAACTCATGTTGTAGCTCAAGATAAACATGCCTTCTACACTTATCATAAGTGGAGAGGAGGAAAGCATGGGATATGCCCTCTTTCCTATCATGTGCATTCATTCAGCCCACCTACATTTCAGGAACACAAGATGGAGGAGACTTTTCATGAGTTACCATGTTGGAGGGTGACTCAATTCATTTGGAAGATAGCATGGGTGAGGGAGGCACTCATTCACCATTTTGATCATCACTCCTAATTTATGGAGGCCATGAGACAACTAGCAGGTTTCCATTCACACTTTCCACCTCTGATTGATGCAGACACTTTGGTTTTGAACCTTTGGGAGGAAGCGTTGGATGAAAGTATATTTGCAGATTCTCTTGATGCAGTGATGCAAGCTATTGATGGAGGCCACATGAGGAAGAGCGGAGAAATTTTTTTCTCCTTATGCATTTTCTTGAGGAAAAGAAAATATTTTATAGGGGAGGACTCTAATGTTCCAAAATTTTAGCCTCCAAGCTAAATGGAACATTAGAGTTAGCAATAGCTCTAGCTGGTAAATAAATGGGTATAAAAGCCCATGAGTCTCATAAGGAGGATAAAAACACTCCAAGTGTGAAAAGAGACACTCTTTCTAGCTCAATAAAACACCTCCATGTGTGAACATAGATAAGATCAAGCTGCTTTGATTAAGTCAATAACGTATTTTTAGTGGAGGAGGAATCCAAGGATGAATAATGCAATTTTGGAGGGAGATGTAACTTGTGTTAGAAGTAACCTAATTGAGTGGGGCCAAGGGCAAGAAAACTCATGTCTTATATAAGGAAGAGGATGGTAGCATTATTCTTCATGTATTAGTCTATTATTCTTATCTGCCAAGACTTGTTGCTGCTTTGTTGCTTAGCAAAGTTGCAGTGGTGTTTAGCACTAGGTGTTCCCGAGCGGGATTCCCACCTCTCTCCTTGAGGAGATTCATTGAGAGAGTTTTTATTCATCATTACTCATCAGTTTTTCAGTCCAAGCTTGAGCCTACATCATCAGCACAGCTTTGCCAGAGATTGTGCTGTGTTGCTGGGTGCAGCAGTGGAAGGGATTGGAATCCCAGCTTCTGAGCTAGTTTCTCATTGGAGGAGGATTTCCTTCACTTGAGAGATATTTTTGGAGGGCTCCAGAGCTTATTTCATATATTTGGTATCATACCACACATTTCCCATACATTCCCAATGATGTTTCTTCCAGGGAATGCGTTATTTTGGAGGCAGTTCTTAGTGCATGGTTTGGTGGCTCTGTTGCTGAGTTTCCTTGTGATTGAGAGGTTCATCCTTTCATGGGAGGAAGCCTTTGAGGGATATAAATTAGATAAGACATATTTTCAGACTTTTACACTCATATTCTTCAGTGTTGCAGTGGTGATTCAGTAAATTATTGAATATCACATTCTTGTATGTAGAGTGTTTGACAAGAAACTCTTGTCGGTTTCTTTTGTATCTTGTATAGGAGATTAGATCTCGGTTCTTCAGCATTATTTATCAGTACATGATTAGATCTATTTTTCTCCTATGATTTTGTATTTAAACCATCTATTATACTACGCAGTCCCTTGAGCAGTTGCTTCAACATTTTTCAGTCTTGGGGTTTTAGCACTTTTTGGCAATCCTAGGTGTGGGAGATCTGTTTAACCCACCTAGTTTGCTTTGTTTCAGCTCTAATATTGGATTTATAATGTATATTGACTAATATATGGGATCCAAGAGTCCATTTTACTATTTTAGTGCATTTTTTGCTGGAAATGCATTTTTTATGCATGATTTATGAGTTGTTCTAGATTTGGAACATTTTTTTTTTGCTAAATTACGCTATTTCTATTATGAACATAAAATTACAAAACTACCACGGCTCAGCTGAGGAAGCCTGAGGCCGGGCTTGAGTGCTACTATCAGACTAGCTATTGAACTGCCCATAAACGGGAAACCAGTTCGTTTGTAAGTAGATACACCGCCCAATAATTGGGAAACCGGCGAAGAGTTAACTGTTCTGTGCATATGAAAGCTGTAAAGATACAAAAATACATGCAGCTATATCTGCTATGAGCAGTCATTGAAACACCTGAAACTAGCAAAACTTTTAAAGCAGAGTTCATACTGGAAATTTGTCATGGAGGTGAGAGAGCATTTAATCTGAAGCAGAGTGCTCCTCCACAATTCTGCAGCCATACTGGTTGTCCTGGTCCCCTTCATCATCAGCCTTGTTCTCTTCGTCTTCTGTCAGGCCTGCGTCCATCTGCAAATTGAAATGTCCCGAGGAGGAAGGGAAGGGGACAGAAGGCGCGCAGGAGGAAGGGATGAAAGGAGCCGGGTTGGGGCCAGGAGGGGGAACAAAGGCAGGAGCTGAGGGAGTCTGCAAGAGACTGGGGTGAGAGGTAGGAGGGAAGGGGAGCTCCTCGCTCAACGTAACAGTAAGGAAAACAGAGAAAGGGTGGTCAAAAGCATGGTCGAAGCGCAACTCAGTGTGTTGCGTGGACTGTCTGAGGAACCTACCTCTCGGAGAAGGAGAGGAGGCGGCGACGAAGGGCTGGGGCGGGAACAAAGGAGGAGCAAGGGGCGGAGGGGCAGAACGAGGAGGCGCCATGTCATGGAAGTCAGGGCGAGGACCAGGAGGGTCCGATGATAAAAGAGCAGGACGCCTAGCAGTAGGCTCCAGAGGTCGGTCGCCATGGTGGCTGAGGGGAGGGCGCTCGCCCAGGGATCTTCCCCGAGAAGCCCCCTTTCTACAAGGCATTCGCTGCCTCAATCTGGGCATGGTGAAAACCTTGGATGAGTTCGCCCAGCCTCTGGAGGGAGCAGCAGTTATAACAGAAGTATTATCAAACGAAACTGGAGAAACAGAAGAATTAAAATGAATCGGGCAGAAGTTACTGTGGGAGTAATGGAAGCCCGGAGCGATTTCCAAACAGCTATGTAGTGCACACCGTCGACCTGTATTTGTTCTCTCTCCGCCTGTAGCAGAACCTCCCGGGCAGAGCGAGTTCAGAGGCGACAGAGGGCGGTGGCCATCGATGGAGCAATCGGGAGAATTTGATCGTTTCTGCGCCATTTGAAGATGAGTGCACTGACCAATGCACAGGTGATGGCGGCGAACAGGAATGAATGCACAGCGCAGATGGGCAATAAACATAGCATGTAAGTTGCCATTGGGGGCCATGTGGCCACCCCAAGTGGGTTGCGTTGGGATTATAACCGGGCCTGTTGGCCCCTTCTTGCTTCTAAACATCCACATCCGGAGTTCTAGATTTGGAACATTACAACTACACCCATGGAGAAATTGTTAAAGAATGATACCTCATTTTTTTTAGATGAATAATGTCAAAAAAAAATTTAATTGATTAAGGATATGGTCACTTCACCCATATTGATCTTTCCAGACTGGTCAAAGGTATTTCATGTGCATGTAGATGCCTCTTGCATTGTGCCGGGAGCCATTTTAGCACAATGAAGAGCTGGAGAAATTGACCACCCTATTGCATTTGCAAGTAAGAAGCTATCAAGCACAGTGCGTAATTACTCAACCACGAAGAGGGAAGGATTGACTATGGTATACATGCTGCAAAAATTATACCATTATCTATTAGGAGGCCACTTTAAAATTTTTACTGGCCATTATGTGGTGAAGTACCTGGTCAATAAAACTGTGTTGGGGGGGAAGATCTGCAGATGGTTTTTTTTGTTTCAAGAGTATGGTTTTTAAGTAAGTTTTAAACCCAGGATACTAATTCTAGGCCATACCATCTGTCGCACATTAAAAATGGAGAAGATCCTACGAGCTTGGAAGATGGCTTACCAGATGCACAACTATTTGGTATAAAGGTAGTTGATGATCATTTTTCTGATATTATTCATCTTCTAACAATTTTAAGTGTGCCCACGAAGTATATTCTACAAAAAAAGAGAGAGTTGGTCGCACACGTAGCTGACTTCACTCTAATTGTCATTCATCTATACAAAATGTGTGCAGATGAAGTCCTGTGAAGGTCTGTGTTGTAATTTGAACGACGCGATATCTTAGCTAAATCTAATGGAGGGTTTTCTAGAGGTAACTATGCCAGGAAATAAACTATGCAGAAGATCCTACGAGTTGGTTTATGGTGGCCCACAGTGCATAGCGATGCACATGCATATTGTCGCGCTTGTGATGTATTCCAAAGGACGGGGAAACTATCATGCAGAGATGAGATGTCATTGCACCCAAAAATGGTTTTCAATATTTAGAAAAATAGGCCATTGATTGTTTTGGCCCTATTGAACCTCCGGGAAAGAAGACAAGTGTGATTTACATAATCACTATGATAGACTATGTACCTAGATCAGATGAAGCGAAGCCTGTGAAGGATTTTAGCGCAAACACAACTGAGAAATTCATTTTTTAGAACATCGTGACTTGGTTTGGGTGCCCTAATATTTTTATGAGAGATTGAGGTACGCACTTTATCAATGAAACTATTGAAGCTCTGATAAAATAATTCCAGATTCATCATCATAAGAGTACTCCATATCACCCACAAGAGAATGAAGCAGTAGAAGATTTTAATAAGATATTGGAGACTATGCTCACTAAGGTCTTCAATGCTAATCGAAATGATTGGGATGTGTGCATATGTGTGGTGGGCATATAGAACCACCTGCAAGAAGTTGATAGGAAAGACACCATTCAATATGGTGTATGGCAGGAAACTATTTTGATGATGGAGTAGATTGTTCCAAGTTTTCACATTGAAAAATTCACTAATATGTCAGAGTAGGATATGATGGAAGAAAAATTGTGACAGTTGGTTGTGCTAAAAGTAGAACGATTCATTCCAGGTTTCCATCAGCAGGTGAAAAAGGCACGCGAAAAGGCTTGGCATGATAGGCACATTAGAAAAAACATATTTAAGTAAGAGGATTTGGTTTTTTTGTATGACAATAAGTTTGTACGTCACCCAAGTAAGTTCAAGATGCATTGGATCAGACCATATGTTGTCAAGAAAATTACGTATGGAGGTGCAGTGCGCCTGGGCACATTCAGCGGTGAAAAACTTCCTGGGTATGTCAATGAAAGATGATTGAAACCATACAGCGATAAGCCTCTCCATGCACGCACCAAATGACTATATGGCTAGAAATATGGATATTCACAGCAAGGATGGCGGATGCACAGACAGGTGTGGCATGCCCATGGTAGCTGCGCGTGAAATTTGAATGGGTTGCAGAAGCGACATAATATAACCACTGGAATAGTAAATCTGGACAAGAAAAAATTCTTACCTTTTGGAGGTGCATCTAAATTTCATTTATTGAGGATATTATGCTAGATCTAGATCTGTTTTAGAAATTATGGAGCTACATTAATGCACAGAATATCATTTAAGGCGCACCTATGCTATAAATAAAATTGGAGTCACATTAGCTCCCTTTGCTTTATGTGCTATTTTTGCAAGTTGTGCTCTCTCTTTTCTCAATATTTTCTGAAACCTATGTCTATTCTTGATTCAATTTTTGAGGAGGATCTGTGCCACCAAGGTTTGATTCCATCGAACATGACTACCACCAAGCCTACCCCTTCTGTGACATGAGTTGAAGAAACCATTACATAGGTTGATGAGACCCCTACACTGCTGCAGATAAAGAACGGAATGTTCCTATGGTCTCAGACATCACTGTGTCAAAACACCCCAAAGTCATGTTCAACTACTACAGAGCGCTAAAAGAAGCCCATGGTAGACTTGCCGAATACTATAATAGAGGATAATGTTATAAAAATTGTTGATTCCATCTCACGGTTGCCTACATATGTCGTACCGTGCAAAGCCTTTGTGAAGATACCCAAATATTTGGATAAGGTGTAGTCATATATTAGTATGTCGTTGTTCCCAGAGAATGTACCTGTTGAAGGCGATATGTTCGCCAAAATTTTTCTACTAAAAATGGAGGATTGGGACTTGGCAGACCAGGAAAATTTTCCAGAGCTCACGCCCAATATGTACTTAGAACAAATTCCTTATTACAGTGGAGTAGTGCGCATAGATCCAAAGCCCTGGGTATTGGGCTTGAAAAATTCCATCTTGCTGAACCTATTGCAGACTCCACACTTTGAGATAATCCCAATTAATGACATTTGTGTGTGATAGCTACTCGCGCTCATTCACGATGACTATTTGTGGCATGGAGATCGTATTCCAATAGATGTCACACTGATCCATTGGATCAATGGCTTTCTCGACCAAGGGGCGAACCTTGTGGCAGCCTTTGGAGGAAAAGGCCAGGAGAAGAAAGTCATAGACAATGTAAAGAAATACTATAAGGTCTCGCACAACACTTATGAATTCCTTGTTAGCAAAATTAGTGATGTGAAAGTGAAATTTGGCATGATCATCCTCGCCTGCAAGATGATGAGGAAGTCTTGGCCCATGTAATTTATTTAGATGGGTAGTGCGAGAAGGTTCTACAATATAACTAGGCTCAATACTTGTGCACAATATTCTTGGAGAATGTGTGCGAGGCACAGGAGGGGGGTAAACACTTTTACTACACCTAGTTATTACTTTTGTTCATGCTCACTAGATGGAAGACACCTCAAGACATGCAGTTTCTAGAGATAGAGACCGACATGTGCAAAAGCACACACTACACAACCTTTTGGAGTTTGAAGATCCCAACTAGAATCAAGGAAAGTAAATTTTTTTGTTTGATTTTAGACTCTATGCTTTTCCAAGCTATTCAATCGAAGCCAAGGATATCTCCTACCTTATACAAGCAATATAATTTAATTTCAGACTTGAAAGAAAAAAATACATAACATGCACATCTGTGCAAAGGGAGTTTTCGAAGGCATTTGGTATGACTTATCGTACTTCGTCACAGAGGATGACCTGGTGCGCATCACGACAGAATGGATGCCTACCTGGTTAGAGTCGCACACAACTGGGGGTGCTTCATTTGTGTTGAAGACTCCAACCAAACCAAGAACTAAAAAAGATACGTAGCAAAGAGGAAAATATGAAGAATCAGAGCCTGATCCTACTACAACGGGTGAAACAATCTATTTGGAGAAGGATGAAGTAGACAATATTGGTGTAGGTGCTGAGTTTCCTAAGACATAGAATGTGAAAGGCACTAAGCACGGTTCTTAGGCTGCAGGAGGTCCATGCAAGAAGAGAAAAGGGTCCAAATTGACAGGTACAGAGGACCTCACGCTTATGGAGGATGATTTCACTGATATATAAAACACCGTCAAGTCAGCCAGAGAAGATATCTAGACAGACATGGAAGCACAGTATAAATTTTTTCTTGAGGACGTGTAGTTGGGTATATAGGAGCTTAAATTGAAAGCGATCCATATACAAGAGAGTGTGAAGCAAGCGAGCCAACTTCAAGCGAGTGTGACAACTTCCAGCGTGCATCCCATCAACATGGTGTTTCCATCCTCTGGGGATAGCTTCCTACTTCAAATCCCTGAACCAACCACCATTGTGGAGCCACATAATTTGCGCATATCCTTGACAACCCGCGAAGAAATTACCATCCATCTAGCGGTGCTACCAACTGGAAATATCCATGCGATCCACAACATGATTGTGGAAAAATTATAGTACTGGGAGGCCTATGACTTCCACGCTTCAAATGAGTCTCAACAACAAGCAACAATGCTCTAGTAGAATAAATAGACAATAGAATAAGCGCATCTCACAATTGAGGATCGGTGTGCTGCATGAGAGGCTATGATTTATGAAGTATGAAGTGACCTGCCAGAGGTCGTTGTCCCTACATCAGTCACACAAAAAACAAAATTAAAGGGCCTAGCTGTTGCTCTAAAAGCATCATGCATGGAAATTTAGACTGTCCGGCCAAAGTTTGAGCAACATATTGTTGAGCTACAAAGGAAGCTCTAGTCTAAGACACCGCCAGAGGTTAGAGTATAGCATGCATCAAAGGTAAAGGAAACTACAAACAATGTAGCAGCCAGAGTAGTAGAATGTGGAACCTTATTGGATGAAGCCATGGGAATTTGGATAGTTGTTCAACATGACCCAGTGGTACAGTTGTTGAGAAATTAATTACGCATCAAGGAACATCAATTCACTGAAATCAGGATGGAGGCGCCCACATTAGTAACTGCGTAGAGGCTTTCCCGAATTCATGAGGGAAAGGAAATTCAGGAAGATATAGAAAACAGGCACCGCTGAGAGAAATTATTGCAAACAAGGATGTAGCCTAGGGCTGAGGAAGCTCTACAACTCTCATAGAACTCGTAGGGTGCCCTAAAAAGTCTCCAATAAACCCAGCGGAGAATCAATTTGGCAGCTGAGGGGGCGACGATGGAAAAATTGGTTGATGAAACGCATAGTGTTTCCACGCAGAGCGTCTAAGTCATCATGCCACTCCGGAGCTCTATCAAAGCTTGGAAATAGAAGATGAAGGTGACCACCCCTTAGTGACTCGAGACGAGTCACAAGATTGTGTTGGGGGCCTATTGGAGCAGGGTTCCCTGGGGTACATTTTTGGGTTAAGTTTTTTATAAGTTTTGTTGTGTGCGTTGCACAAAAGAGTCAAAATCCCTTAATCATTCTAATGGGTTTAAAGGGAAAACCAGGAGTCTCAAACCATGGTTGGAGATCATGGTATGTGCACGTCTAGATAGTGTAAATATGTAAGGTTTGAGTCAAGTAAATATATCTCATGGTGTACTGTTTTGGTTAATGTTTCGAAATAAGTCTGGTTTTTGGGTAGAAATTCTCATGCTCATTGTGTGCATAGAAACCTACGTCCTGGTTGTGTGCACAGAAGGATTAAATGTACTGGAGTTGCTAGATATCTTAATAAATAAGATATTGTTGGCGAACCTGGACTCTCATGTGATTGTTGTGTTGATTATCTATTATTTTCTTTAATATTTGAATATGTTTTTTGTTGCATATTTACTTCTGTTAATGGTTAATTGCACATGTACAAATATTAGTTAATGAGTAGATCTGAATGAAGTAAATTGTGCACGAATATAAATTGATGTTAGAGGAATAGATCTGATTGAAGTATAATTTATTACTGTGTGTAAACTATATTAAAGCATTGTGTGCTAATTTGGGAAGGGTTTGATCCGTTGATGCGTGCATTTTTTATATTGTCTGTTATAAGTTTGTTTATGACCTCTACATAAAAAACTTCCCTAGGGTGTGGAAACCTGGTTCCAACACCCCCCCATACTACTTCAGGTAAGACTTTGATCTGCACAAGCAGGTCATTACCGAAAGGGCCAATAGTTGGAGCCTTTTTTTGGTTGTATGATAACTCTAAACCTGGGTCAGGACCCCTCAAGCCAATAACCGGGAAGGATTAGGATTTGATCAACCCCACAATAGATGGTCGGCTTAGTTGGGTGAAAGATAGTTTGAGCTTATTAGACTCAGATGAAAAATTGGAACACTGGAAAAATCGCTTACATGAAGTATCCACACTGCGTTGTAATTGGGTAACGAGATATCTATTCTCCATATCCTCTAAAGTATGTGAACAGCCCCATTATGATGGTATAGAAGATGTTAATATGTTTTTAGAATTGAGAGGAACGTTCAAGAGGAACAACGAGTCCCTTCACTTGATCTAGCTCTGTGTTCAACCCCAATGCGCTGGTGGGGAACCCACAAAAAATATATTGTAGATTCCAATGAATGTCATCGAATGCTATGACTAATATTTGGAAGCCCTCGGATGAAAGAACAATATTCAGGCACAAATGATCCACACATTCATTTCACTAGATGGACTACAGTTTGGGGAGAAGATCCATAGCCATAATGGGCTCACATATTCATTCATACATTGGACAAGGTACCCATGAATTTGTACCTAGAGACTGAGCTGTGACACGACACTAACGAATGGGTTGCAATGAAATAGATTTCATTATGGCTTTTAGCTTTGAATGTGGATTCCAGAGTGTTCATGAGGCATTGCAAGAAATTCAAGATGTTATTTTTGATATGTCCATGGAACCAGTGGTATGGGATTTACCAGAATGGAACACATATATGAAGGATGGAGTTGAATGTTGAAATGTGACTTTTGAAGACAATGATGAGGGTCCAAGAAACATTAACATCCATGAGTCTGAGGTTTAATGTGCATTCAGTGTACCAAAGATTGAATTTCCATATGTGACTAAACCTATTAAGACTAGAAAATTCAATATTGGGACAAAAGAGCAGCCTAAGTTTTACAAAATAGGGGATTATTGGGATGAAGATAATGTGGGTAAGATTGCAAAGCTTCTCACTTAGTATCAATAGTTGTTTCCCACTAAATTTTCTGAGTTAAAAGGGATTATCGGAGACCTTGGTGTGGTGAAGATCACTTTGAAGCTAGATGCTAGGCTTGTTAAGTAGTGCCCTTACAGATTGAATCTGAAGTACAAGTAGAAGGTAAAATAAGAGTTGCAAAAGATGGTTACTGCAGGAATTTTTGAGCCAGTGGAGGAATCGAGTTGGGTGAGTCCCATGGTAGTCCAAGAGAATAAGAAAAAAGGTGAAATAAGGATCTGTGTTGACTTGCACAAATTGAATGATGCATATGTGCATGATCCTTTTTCGACCCCATTCTTAGATGAAGTCTTAGACAACGTCGGAGGGTAGGAAGCCTATTCATTTATTGAAGGGATTTTAGCATATCACAAGATAAGTATCACACTTGAAGACCAAAGAAAAGATGGTTACTGCAGGAATTGTTGAGCCAGTGGAGGAATCGAATTGGGTGAGTCCCATGGTAGTCCAAGAAAAGAAGAAAAAGGTCAAATAAGGATCTGTGTTGACTTGCACAAATTGAATGATGCCTATGTGCATGATCCTTTTCCGACCCCATTATTAGATCAAGTCTTAGAAAACGTCGGAGGGTAGGAAGCCTATTCATTTATTGAAGGGATTTTAGGATATCACAAGATAAGTATCACACCTGAAGACCAAAGAAAGACTACCTTTGTGCTAGAATGAGGTTCATTCCAATATAATTTGATTCCATTTGGTCTGTAAAATGCACCAACCATATTTTCATGTGTGGTGGTTGCTACTTTTAAAGATTATATCCATAAGCTCTTAGAAGTGTATTTCAATGAATTGAATGTCTCTGGATTATTGAAGAAACATGTCTCTAGTTTGTGCTTAATGCTAGATAATTGTCGACAGTATGAGATATCTATGAATCTGAAGAAGTGTATTTTTTGTTCCTCTTTTGGTATCTTGCTGGGACATGTTGTCTATAAACATGGATTAATGGTTGATCTAGCCAAAATTGTTGTCATTATTAATCTAGATCCTCCGAAGAATGTGAAGCAATTTTGCTCGATCTTGGGACATACTAGATATTATCAGAATTTTATTCAATACTATGCAGTAATCACTATGCCAATGGAGAATTTGTTGAAGAAGGACACCACTTTATCTTGGGATGAGGGCTATCAGAAGAGTTTGGACATACTCAAGGAGAAGATGGTAACTATGCCCATCTTGGTATTCCCGGATTGGTAAAAGGAAATCCATGTACATATGGATGCTTCTTTAATTGTGCTAGGGGTTGTATTAGCGCAACCAAGTGTTGGAGATATTGATCATATGATCTTGTTTGCAATTTGTAAGTTGTCAAATGCTTAGCATAATTATTCAACCATAGAACAAGAAGGGCTAGCCATGGTGTATACGCTGCAAAAATTTTGTCATTATCTGCTTGGAGGTAATTTCAAGATGTTCACAGATCATTATGCTTTGAAATACCTGGTAAAAAAGCTTGTGTTTGGGGGGAATATATGTAGATGGATCCTCTTGCTCCAGGAATACAATTTCAAGGTGATTGCGAAGACTAGAAGGTTGAATGCATGACCATAACATTTGTCATGCATTGAAAATGGTGAAGAACCAACTAATTTGGATGATGGATTACCACATGCACAGTTGTTTGCTATTAAGATAGCTGGTGACCATTTTGCTGATATCATTCATTTTATTACCACTGGAAGTGTGCCTGTGGAATATACAATTAAGTAGAAGAAATAGTTGGGCGCAAGTGCGGTAGACTTCACCTTCATCGCAGATCAATTGTACAATATGGGAGCTGATGAAGTTTTTAGGTGATATGTTCCTGAGTTTTAAGGACCTAGAATATTGGCTGAAGCACATGGAGGCATTGCATGTGGTCATTACACTAGAAAACTATCCACGCAGAAGATATTAAGGGCTAGGTTGTGGTGGCCTACTGTGCACATTGATTCAAAGGAATATTTCCACACTTTTGATGTATGTCAGAGGACGGGAAGACCCTAGCGCAGAGACGAGATGCCACTACAACCACATGTAACTTTGCAGGCCTTCCACAAGTAGGTAATTGATTGTGTAGGGCCAAATAGCCCCTTAGGGAAGAATACTAGAGCGTGATACATCATCACTGCCACGGATTACCTGACTAGGTGGGTAGAGGCTCAACCTATTAAATATTACAATGTAGATACTGTTGTGCACATTATCTTTGAGAATATTTTTACAAGGTTTGGGTGCCATGAAATTTTGATGAGTGACCAGGGTACACAATTCATAAATGAGACCATTCAGGCACTAAAAAAATAATTCAAAATACAACACCAAAAGAGTACGCCCTATCATCCCCAGGAAAATGGAACCATAGAAGCCTTCAATAAGATATTGGAGAATGCGCTCACAAACATATGCATTTCCAATCGCAATGACTGGGATGTGTGTGTACTTTTTGTTCTATGGGAATACAAGAACACGTGTAAGAAGTTGACAAGACAAGCACCTTTAATGACAGTCTACAAATAGGAGGTCATTATGCTTATGGAATACATTGTCCCTAGTCTATGCAGAGTAGCAGTTACCAACATGGTTGATCCAGACATTATGGAGGAGCGGTTGTCACAAATTTTTGCACTGGAAGAAGATAGATTCATTCTTTTTTTTCACCAACAAGTGCAGAAGGCGCACGAGAAGGCTTGGCATGATTGACATATCAGAAAGAAGATCTTCAAGAAGGAGGATTTGGTGTTACTCTATGAAAATAATTTTGCGTGCTTTACAGGAAAATTCAATATGCATTTTCTTAGGCCCTATATCATCAAATAAATCACTGAAGGAAGTGTAGTTCATTTGGCTAACTTAAATAGTGAATTAATTCTTGGATATGTTAATGGTAGTCGCCTAAAACCTTACAGGGATGACCCCATCGTTGTGCATGCTAAATGACTATATGGCCAGAAGAATGTCTTAACGCCCCAGACAGTTACAAGGGGGCGCAGGACTTTAAAGAAGTCTGTGATAGGTTCTAAAAATTCTTGCCAAATTTTTGGGCGACAAAATTTGAGGGCGCACAGGTATCTACAAAGCGAGCACAGAGGTTTTCACTAGAAGGATGTTGCAATTGCAGAAAGGCTATAAACTATCCATTGGAACATTAAATCTAGAAATGATAGCTTTAGTACCATTTTGATGAGCAGTTAACTTGCATTTAAGGGTGTGATTACACCATATTTGGAGTCGTTTGAGCATTAATGGAACTACATCAATGGACATAAGGTCGTTTAAACTACAACATCGCTATAAATATGACAGATAGGTTTACACAAGTTTCCTTTTCTTTCTAAGTTATTCAACTACATTTTCCCATCTGCTCTTGTTTTATTTTCCATCTTTTATGTCTGTACTATGGGAGCCTCTTGAAGAGACATTGCGCCAATAGGGTTTATGCCATTTGATTCCAAAAACCATGACCGTTACTAAGGCTACCCCTACTGTGCCGCAAGTACCTTGTGCTAGTAGCACGAATAAGAAAAATAATGGATATTTATCAAGTACCCAAAAGTCCCCACGCAAATTTCCCCAAAAGAAAAGGTTGGCTTCCTGCGCATATAGAGGGAAGCAACCAATGCCATAAATTAACAAATATGATGAGGTAATTGCACCAGAAGAAGTCTTTTTTGAGGAGGTTTACCCCATATTGTAGCTACCTCCATATATGGCTATGTGAAAGCCATCAATGGATGTCTCCAAGGATCCTGATAAGGTCAAGAAACACATTGATACACCTCTTATGCCTGAGAATGTTATCATCGAGGGTGACCTACTAGCATGAGTCCCCTCTCTGAAGTTGGAGGATTAGGATTTTTTGGACTGCAAAAAGTTTCGTGAGATTACGTTGTCGTAGTATTTGGAACAAGACCCTTATGAAGAAACTAGAATAATCAAGGTGGAGTTGATGCCATGGGCTCTTGGATTTCACAACTCAGGGCTCATAAGTCTTTTGAATTTCCCTCACTTTGGGCGAAGAAATATTAATGATACCCGTATGCGCCATTTGTTGGCTCTGGCGCACGAAAACTACCTATGGCTGGGAATGCTGGTCCCCATTGATGACATGCTCATCCACCGTATCACGGGTTTTACATGCCAAGGAGAAGACCACGTAGAAGCCTTTGGAGGGAAGGGACAGGAGAAGAAAGTTACAGATAACATGAATAAAACATATGGAGTAGTAAGGAATATGTGGGGGTTTTTTTCCAGCACTATCGATGACCCCACTATCATATTTTACATGCAGAACTTGGCTTGCAAACTAATGAGGAAGTGTCACACTAAAGAAGAGCCAGCATCAGTCATTGCATTAGTAGCACAATGCGTCAAAGGTGTGCAATACAATTGGTCCAGTACTTATGCCAGGAATTTTTGGAGAATGTCAGGGAGGCGCAGGAAGAATGAAATTTGTTCCATTATGCATGGTTGTTGTTTCTCATTGCACTAGTGGGATGGAAACCATCGTCGTAGTCACAATTACCTGATATTGAGATTGATATATGTGAAGCAACGTGTTATGCATCGCTATGGGCAACCAATAATCCAACACGAGTGACAGAAAACAAAATTATTTGGGTCTTACTCTAGACAAAGCTTCACCAGGTTGTTTTGACAAAGTCACGCCTCTTGCCCAAGTTATATGACCAATATAAGCACATAGAAGATTTAAAAGCCTTATTCCACAATGTGCACATCTGTTCAAACAAAAATATGTCTGGGGTATGGTATGACCTGCCGTAACTCATCTTAGAAGATGACCTTGTCCAGGTAACCACCAACTGTAATCCCTCCTGGTTGAATGTAGCAACAGACATCAATGCCACCTCAGCCACCCCGCCCAAGCTATCTGCAATGAAGTCACACACCAAGAGAGACACAAAGAGAGATACACATGAGCCAACAAAAATGACAGAGACAGATGAACATCCAAAGGAAACTGTGGATGTTCGCAGTGATGAAGAATTGGAGGACATTGAGCGAGACAATGAAGGCACCCCTTAACGCAGATAGACACCAATTGAGTCACAAAGAGAGGACCCTGGTCACCAATAGGAACACGCAGAAATATTTAAGAAAAAACTAAAAAAGGAACCAAGACCCTTGTGTTGACATAAGCTGATTTTGATGAAATTGGAAGCGATGTCAAAGCATCCACCGAAGAAGCTTGGAGTACCATTGAACGTTAATAAAAAATTGTCTTCGATGATGTTCATCAAGGCCTCCAACAGCTGCGGGTTCAAGCGATCAATATTGAGGTGAGCATGAATCAAGCCAACAAATTTCAAGTGAGCACACTTTTAGTCATCACTCTAGTCACAGAAGCCACGATTGAAAGTAGACTCATACAGATACCTCAAGGAGTGCTTCATTCATCACATCTAATGCAATGTGAAACTTCTTGATCCTGCTCAGACATTAGAGTTAACATGGGCATGCTCCCTAGTTTCCACTTACATATGATTCACAACACAATCATGGGTGAGTAGCAGTATCGAGAATATCATGCTTCGTGCGCCAGAACAGAAGCAAAAAAGCAGGCCAAATAGTTACAATAGGATCAACAATAGGCCAAATAGACAGTATGTCATAGAGAGTTAGTGCGAGTAGCTTGAAGCACTTATCACCCAACTCTGTGATGAGATTATAGGATTGATGGTGCCATCCAAAGATGGACCTACCAAAAATATTAAGACTCTAGCAGCCATGTTGAAGGGTTCAAAGATGGAAATAGAGATAATGCGCACTGACCTGGAACAAAGATAGCAGACCTGTAGACCAAGATACAACCAGAGACACCACCAGAGGTCTAGACACAAAGAGCTTCCATTGTTTAGAAAGAAACATCCATCATTACTCCCGCTATGGATGACTGCAGCACTTTGTTTAAAGACACCATGGGGATATGGTCCTCCATCCAAGAAGATCCAGTACTTCAGAAATTGCAGATAGACTTGTGGGATAAGGAACAAGAGTTTGATGAGATTCGTGTCACTTCATAGACCTTAGTTTCCACACAGACGTTTAGTAGGTTATATGAAGGCCACAACATTCAGGGCAAAACTTATGTGTTGCACCACAAGGGCCAACTTTTGTTGGCATGAACCCAACCTTCGGCTGAGGAAGCACTTCAACTATCACATACCATTAAGGTTATGCTCAAGGGGCTTCGCCAAAATCAACACAACATCAGCTTGGTATCGAAGGGACCTACCATAGAGAAACTAGTCAGAGAGGTCTAGGACGCTGCCATGCACAGTGTCGAGGCATTCCAACCTCTAGATGAATCCATCTAGGCACTCAAGGCCAAAATATAGGAATATGGTCCAGACTAACTAGAGTATGACTCACGATTTTTTGTTGGGGGCTTGTTTGGCTATTGTCCCCTAGGTCGAGTCTTGAGTCATTTTTGTCAATTTTGTTAAAGCGCAGTGCACAGGTCAAGGGGCTTTTGGGCAGGTTGAACCTCCTTCATATTATAATGGGTAAAAGGGTAAAACATGGGGCTCAAACCACAGTTTGATCCCATGTTTTTTGTGTGTCTCAGTCATATAAAAGGGCATGTAAGAGTCAAGTCGATATCTATCTTTAAAGAATATCTTATGATTATGTAATGTGATTTTGGGCAAGTAAGTTGGGATTAGTTTTAGTAAGAAATAGGCTTCTGTGGCTGCGTGCACAAAGACCTAAGTCCTAGATTGTGTGTGAGGACTCCGTGGATTTGTTCGCAAGAGGAAGAAATTGTACACATTGAAGATCTACTAATAAAAATAATTTTTAATGAAATTACTCATTTACGTGCATGATCTATGTCTTATGTGTTAATGTGTTGATTTTCTTATAGATATATTTCATTTTCTGTTACTTGATATGCAATTTTCTGGGTTAAACACATAATCATAGATCTTTGTAATTGTGCAATATTTATATCAGTATTAAGGGTTTATGTTAAGTTATATCTGAATAAGAACTACATTTTTTTAAGGGTTTGTGGCACTAAGAACTGAACCGGGTTAAAAATAAATAGCGCAGCACAGTAGTGATTAGATCAGATCAAAAAAATTTAGATCGACATCATATTTCTCCCTTAGGGTGCGGAAACCTGGTGCCAACACCACCCCATACTGCTTCGGGTGATACATTGGTCTACGCAAGAAGATTAATGCCAAAAGGGCCAATAGTTCGAGGGTTTTATTGGTTTCGCAGAACACTCTGAACTTGGGTCAGGGCCCCCTAAGCCAACATTGGGTTTCAAGGATGTCCCCACTACAGAAAGGACCGAGATTTCGGATCTTCTAGAACAATTTTTTGGACCATGTACCTAGAACATGATCATAACATAAGCTTGGTGGTTTAGTCTCTAGCGCTAAGAAAATTAGTATCTTGACCATCTCGATATCCACTTCCTATGGCATTTGTGTTTGGCATGCCAAATTGATTAATCCTATGGTATTTTCTCATGGTTTTTGGTTATCTCATGTTATTAGCCTTATAAGAGGATATGAGGAAAAATATCAATCCGGATAGAGATTCTATAGTGGTTTGGCCCACATCCAATATTTAAATATAAATAAGCCAATCTAGAGATTGAGTGTGTGTAGTTTAAGGGACACAAAGAAGATTAAACATAGAATTAGAGTCAAATATTGAAGGGTCAAATGTGATGTATTGTAAGTAGTGTGTGTATGGAGTGTATGGTGCATGAAATGCTGAGATAGTAATAATATTGATTGCAGAGAAGAAGAGTCACATAGTTCAAATATTTTTGGAGTTGAGTATGAATTTTGAAGAAGAAATGTAGTTTGTGTGATGAATTTTTCCAAATAGAATTCCTACTGGTTTTATGAATTACATGATATGTGAAGAAGATATATTCCTATAACATTTTTTGAAGTACAAAGTGTTAACACTCCACCAGATCTCTGAAGGTTGAGAAAGAGACCAGCAAAGGTAACCACATACCACTTTGACGTAGTAGCTAGCCCTACTAGGCTAAGAGGGCTCTCTAAATGAGATTCATAGCCAATTTGACTGGATCATGGAGATTTTAGGCTAGATATGCAGATTATGGTTTGGTTGATTTGGAATTTTGTGATGGATGAAAATGGACCTTTAGAGTTAGGCTTGAAAACTTCTAGTAGGGTTACACGAGAAAATATTACAGTGGAATAAAGGGGCAAGGTAGGCAAGCTAAAATGAACAAATAGGCTATATGATTATGGTGTAAGATGAAAAGAGAGATTATGAACAAACATATAAGTATGAATCCATTCCTTAAGAAGAAATTAAACACAACATCATCATCTCATCCAAACAGGGCATGCATTACTCGTAAATCCTTCTTAAAGAACTGTAAAGACAATGAGTGAAAGTAATATATATGTAATTTAAAGAGAAATTATTCAATGAAATTACTTACTGAAGATAAAAATAGCCATTCAAACTCACCACATGAATCCCTAAATTTAAGCTACAACTTTTCTCTTTATTCACTGTATTACTTGATCAAAATAGAATACACGAGTTCAATGTCCAATGTTCCAACCCTTGGAAATGATTACAATAGGCCTCATATAGCTACTAAGGTCGAAATCCTCCATTGGAGGTCGAATCTTCAAGAAAAAAATTCAAATACATGCATCTATCTAAAGTCAGCTAGACACCTGGGTGGTTGCACAACAAATTCCTCCTTTTCCTAACCACTAGATACATATCCTCAAAGAAATAAATGGAGGATAAAACACCTATTCGACTCCATTTTTACCATTTAAATTCACATTTCAACTTTTACATTCATCCACATTCATATTTTAACTTTTACAAAAGTCAAACTAGGAATTGTCAAAAATTACACAGTGAAAATTTAATTGAAATCTCAGAAAACTAGAAAAAGCATAGCGTCCTGTTGGAGGCCATTTTTAGGTACCTTCCTGAAATTAAAATTGAAATATTACAAAATGGTAAACTAGCCCTATTTGTATAGTTTCCAAAATATATTGAATTTTTTAAAATGACCCATGGGCAAGCCTTAAAAAACGCATTCTCCCAATATTGGTTAAAAAGTGTAGTGTGGCCTCAAAAAACAAGGCAGAAAGGTGTTTTTTAGGTGGTTTTTTACCTTTTTCTCCCTGTAAAAGTTGACGAATTGGGATACCATGTGTGAAAATTTTATATAGGAGTCATAATATATCCAACCATTTAGATTTTGTGCAATTTGGAGCTCTCCATAAAATGTGTAGTGCGGCCCACGCTACACTTTTTGCAGGGTGACTGTTGAAAATTTCCCAATTTGACCAAAAATATGAAATTTGTCAAAATATTCTCCAAAATTTCCCAAAATTGATGTGTGAGGTCTTGATGAGGTATGTTAAGCAACCATGGAGGCATCAACAATAAAATCAACTTTACCCTTCTCCTTCTGACTGATTAGGGTTTCTTTACGCTTGTCTTGCAATTGCTTAATTTTCATTTGTGCAATCTGATTCCATGTTTGGTAGCGGGAAGCCGTGAATTTATGTATATTTTTATCTTTTTTGGCCTTTTCAAGGAGATTTTCTAAGTGATTATTGACCCTTTCTAGCCAAACTTCCCTATATTCATTGATTTACATGACAATATTCTCCTCAAAAGTAAGCTTCTCTACAAGAAGTGCCTCATGTTGTCTTTCTAGATCCAATGCTATTTTTGCGCCCCTTGTTCTTGGTCTTCTCCTTTCCATATATTATTCATTCTCAACATAATCATCATGCTCAATCACTACTTACCTTTCAATTCTTTCCTATTAGCTTTAAGTTGTTCTACCTCCATAATCAACTACTTTGTTTTGAGTTGACAATTCTCCTGCTCAGTAAATAAAATGATGAATTTGGACATTGCCAAATTGTATGGAAGTTATTTGATTTGAGCATCCTTATATTTTATTACCTTCTCCAAGCCGTCCTACTCCTCATGGGCTTCCAAGTCTATTAGGCCAAAATCTTGTTCTTCCTCGTGCATGAATGTGTCATACTGCATTGATGGTGATCCCTGTTTTGGAGAAGAAGGCTTGGCCCCTCCCACAATATGTGGAGAAAAAAAAAATTTGTTCCTTATTTGATATGTTTTGACCATTTTATCCCCTTCTTTCTTCTTCTTCACTGTAGCCCTACTAGATGAACCAATTTCTACTTGTGTAGGTGGTGTTGATAATGAAGTAGGTATAACAGGTTGATTATAAGGTAAAAATACCTCTTATTCAATGAATGTCCCCCAAGCTATGCCTAGATGGTCTAGATGATGTAAGACAATAATTTTGATGAGGGAATGATGAAATAGGTTGTTTTTTTGTATCTCACTATCTTTGTGTTGCACTATGTATGCCATCTTGTCTAGACTTATGTACAGGTAGTAGGGTATGCTAAGCAATTTCACCCTGGTAAAATGCATGAGTAATCCAATGTGATAATTGTAGAGGCTAGAGAATCTCCCCTCATAATTAAAATATTTCATGATAACCTTCATCAAAGGTGAAAACCTGTAAAGGAGTTGACTAAAAGGAAATATTTTCTTGATGTTGTCTTGGTATTGAGCTTTGAGATAGGGTTGATACAATTGAGCATCCAATTCTTGGGTCTTAAAAAAAATTTCACCCATGTTAGGTATCCATGTGGCTGCTACTATAGTATCAGTTAAGATGGTGAAGGTTACCCCTACAATAGTTACTTGACCTTTTTTGAGGTTGGTGATAAACAATCTGGTCAATTTAGGATGATGTTGGACTTTTTGGACCAACTCACAAAAATCAAAACCACCAACATTATTAAAACACTTGACTGCAAGTGGTGATGACAACAACTCCTAAGAATCTGATGGTTCATATCTTGATGCTTTCCCACCCTTGTTATAATTTTTCTTCTAAAACCCTAGGGGGGAAACAAGGGAAGGGAAAAAAGGAATGGGATAGTGGGGTTAGGAAGTAGGGATGAATGTAGGAAAAATTTAGAAGGTGAGGAGGGTTTTTAGGGACTTTAGGGAAGTGGAGGGAGGTGAAAAGGTTAAAGGAATAGGGCTAGGGAACTTTTACACAGGCGTATAGTGTTGCCTTCCGAAAAATGCATCGAGTAGTGATAGGGTTTTGTGATGGGTTTTAGGGAATGAAATTTTGAGAGGGGATTATGGTTTTAGGGATGTATTTAGGTGTGTAGGAGGTTAGGGTATGGAAGGAGAGGGATTCTAGGGTTGTAAAAAAAAAACATAGTCTTCAAGAAAATCATAGCGTAGGAGGAAATTGCCACATTTTCCACCATAGGAATGAATACACTGCGTGAAAGAGGGTGTGAAGTGGCTCAACTTACTTGTTTTACCCTGTTGAAAGCTTATGATGAGCTTGGATACCTTTTGAAACCCTTTATAATATTTCCAAGACAAAGTGTAACTCCTCTACAAAAAACCCCAGTGCAAGAAGGAAAAGCACAGTGGATTAAGGAAAATCACAACGCCTGAAGGAAAAGCACAACAACTGAAGGAAAAAATCGATTTTTGAAAATTGATGGCCCTAAAATTGTGAGGAAATGATGAGAGTTCGATGCTATGAAGGAAAAAGAGTGCAAATGAAATGATCTTCTGTAATTTTGGGCCTTTTATAAGCATGAAATGACTCCCTTTGAGTGATGATGCCCCACACATGTTCCTTTGAAGGATGACTTATTTTCTTCTTTTTGACTTCATAACCTTTTCTAATTTGAATTTTTTGAATTTTCCTTGGAACATTGAACTACACATTTGGAACTTAAGAACACTTATTACATATAGAAACATTAAAATTACATTTAAAAATAAAAATTCATTGAAGAAACTTGTTTTATTACCACTCTTCCAATTTTCCGGATTTTATGAATGAAATGGCAGTTTGGTGACCTTGAAACCCTAATAACCTAGCAAAGACTCTGAGATAAATGAGATCATGATGGAGATGACTGAAATGATGATGAATATATCTAAATAATGATATACTCAACTTATTTTATGATATGGACTAGCATTTAAAATTTTGAAAGGAGTGGAAAATCATCCTAAACCTAATGCCCAATGACCAAATTTTTTCTTGAAAACCTAGTGAAATGACAAAAAATTGACTATGGGACGCTAACAAAACATGATAAGAGTCCATTGATCACTGGTGATAGGATTCAAATACTGACACTAACATTGGCTCCAGCTGGGGATGACAGCTCCTTGGAGGTGTCAAGAACATCGTAGACCAAGTAGCCTAACCATTGGGCATGGAGTCAAAATTTAAAAACCAAACTGAATACTAAAAAATTGACATGATAAATTTTCTAAAAAATGGAATGACTTGACTCTAATTGAACTTTTAAAACAACATCAAACCAATGGAACTTTATGGCCTTCACCTTGGGCTCTAAGCTCTGATGATTCTCTGCTTCACACTTTGTAGAAAACTTAAACTGATATATGCAATGGAAATGGGAAATTTTCATAAATTTCCATCAGAAAAGGTAATACTTAAGGATCCTACCATTGATAGTTCATCCTAAGCAATCTTCACCATTCATTTCTTCTAATAGAAAAGCATGTTGTCTACGAGAGGCAGAAATATTATATGGCCTTTCCCACAGGTTCTCAAATTTATCGTGCTTCCCTTTTCCTTGTTTATAACATCCCAACGGAGGACCGCATCTCCAATATTGAAATCATATACCTTTTTCTTGCGGTCATATACCTTATTTATCCTTTCATGAAGCTTTGAGGTGTTTTTCAAGACCTCATCTCTTGTTTTTTGAAGATGGATCATCTGATTGATCCAATGCTCCACATAATTCTCTTCACTACTTGCTTCTTGTAACAACTTCATAACTAGAACTGCAAGTGATGTAGGGAAAATAGTATATACTCCATATACCAATTGAAAAGGAGACATTCCTATTGACTTCTTAATACTCACCCTATCCACCCACAAATAATTAACAAGCTTATTATGTAAATTATTCTTGTTCGCCTCCAACATTTTATTTATTATGTTGATCAGATATTTATTAGAAGATTCAGCCAATCAATTACCTTGCGAATAATATGCAGTTGAGTGACCCAATTTTATGTTGTAATTGTCAAAAAACTCAACCATTTTCTTTGACTTGAATGCAACCACAGTATTTCTAATGATATTGTGAGGACATACAAAACGAGACAAAATTCTAGTCTCCAAAAATTGAATTATGAATAAATCTGTAGCTTGCCTTGTTGAGATTGCTTCGATCCATTTGGTGAAGTATTTTGTAGCTGTTAAGATCCATTTATGTTGGGCAGATGATGCAGGGTGAATTTATCCGATAAATTCAAGGCCCCACTGTTGAAATGGTGTTTGCGCAGAATAGGCTGCAAAGGCAGTAGGAGAAGCTCCCTCTTACCTTGAAATATCTGACACTCGTGAAAACTCATCACATTTTTATATAAATATGCAAAAAGAGTATGCCAATAATACCTAGCCCTAAACACCTTGTTTTCTGTGATTTTCAAAAACAAGTGACCTCCACAATCTCACTTATGGAAATCATTCACTACCTCTTTGGCTTCATCTTCTACCAAACAGTTCAGCAAGACACCTCCTGAGCCTTTCCAATATAGAGCATTGTCGAAAATGAAATATTTGGAAGCCTTCAACTTCAGTGACCTACTGCTACTTTTAGACATCTCTGGAGGAGGATTAATATGCTAAAGAACATATATGATATCAGAATACCAAGGAGAGGAAAGAAAAATATCTGATGCGTGCATGAATGTGCTATCACCTTCTTCATAAAAAAAAACCGAAATGAGCTTGATATCAAGTGCATGTAAATTTGATTCAATCATGATATTGGCTAATATCTGACCTTTGATCAGTTTTGTAGGCTTGATCTCAAGTTCATAGTCTAACATAGCTACTATCCACTTCCCTTTTCTTCCTTCCGGACCAGTTTTCATTGGAACATCCTTCACTATTGCATTAGGGACATAGGCTACAATATTTTAATGAAGGATATACACTTGGAATTCCTTAAATGCCTTTAAAAGGGCCAAGTCTTGCTTCTCAATTATTTTATCTCTAAGAGGTGCATCTGTGATGGTACAAATGAATAATGCAATGGGTTTCTTGATCTTATCTTTCTTTTGCATGAAAATCGCAACCAAAGTATGTTCGAAGGAAAATGAAAATATGATGAAATCAATAGAGTAGTCAGGGCTGATCAAAACAGGAGCTTTAGTTAAGAAAAAATTCACCGAATTAAAAGACATTTTGGAATCCTCTGACCACCTCACCTCATTGTCCTTTTTGAGCATATTTTTCATCTCTCGAAGATGCTTGACATTATTTAGAATACATCTTCTCAAGAAGTTCATCTCACCATTGAAAGATTGGATCTATTTCTTGATGCGTGGAAAATCAATTTTTTGAATAGCTTCAATACGAGAAGTATCAATATGGATACCATATTTGGAGATGATATGACCAATAAGCTTACCCTCCTCAACGGAAAAAAATACTCTTTTTGGGATTAAGTGAAATCCCAAATTTCCTGCATTTAATAAATACAATTGTCATATGATACAAATGCTCGTCATCAGAATGAGAGAAAACTGTAAAATAATCAAGATATACAACTAAGGAATCATCCTTTTCATTTGCAAAGGCTCTGTCCATCACCCGTTGAAAGGTTGCTCCTGCATTCTTGAGCTCGAATGGCATTTTAGCATACTTGAATGTGCTCCAAGGTGTCGTGAAAGTAGTCTTGTATTGATCATCCTTATGTACTAAGATCTAATTGTATCCTGAATATCCATCAAGCAGCGAAATTCGGGAGGCCCCAACCACTCTCTGTAGGATATGGTCCATCTTGGGAAGGGGATAGTTATATTTGAGGGACACCTTATTCAAGTTTCTGAAATCAATGCAAAGTTGGAATTTTGTCATTTTCTTTCTTACCAAAACCACATTTGGCATCCAATCAAAAAATCTGATGGGAACAATGATACTGGCTTTAAAAAAATTCTTTACCTCTTTCTGTATCGACGGAAACAACCTTGGGTTGATTCTTCTCAACTTTTTTCAGAAGGGATTTTGGTCAAGCTTGACTGGAATTGTATGATGAATTATATTCTTATCATAAGCTTTCAAATCTGCATAGTACCAAGAAAATACATCAAAAAATTTAGAAAACAAAGAAATGTATTTGTCTTTTACCTCTAGAGATAAGGACTTGGAAAACTTGACCATCTTGGGCTTGTTTGTTGTTCCAATGTTCACATCCTTGACACATTTCTCAGTAGGAACCATAGTCAGCTTTCTAGCAACATCATCCTAATTAAAAAATTCTTCCAAAGGTACAAGACCTATTGGAATGTTGCTATCATTCAGTTGTAATACATCAACTTGAGTAGCCTCGATGACTTGATCATCTTTGTCATAAACCTCATCAATAAAGGAATTCTCAAATCCACTTTCATTTTGCAGAAAATTGTTGACTTGTTTGTCATCCCAAAACACTTGCCAATATTGCAAGTTATCAGGGACAGTAGGTCTATGATTGGCATGAATTTAAAATTTCCTATTAGAATATATGGGAATCTTAAAGTTACTTGCAGTTGTAGCAAGCGAATCTGCCATAATCTTCTGACTTCTTGGTACTATTGACAATGTGTATTCAAGAAACAATTTGAGGATATCAAGTACAACATTTCTATATGTTCTCATTCATGGATGCTTATCCTGGTATTCCCCTTTTACCTATTTGATTACAAGCTCTGAGTCTCCATAAACATAAATTCTTTTTGCACCCAACTTTTTCAGAATTTTGAGGCCGGTGATCAATGCCTCATACTCAGCTTCATTATTAGAACAATCAAAAGCCAACTTATATGAACATAATCTCACACTTTTTGGAAATTTACCTGGATGATGAAGAGGACTATGGATCTAGATTTCGATGCTTGCCCCATATTTCCATAAGGGACCATCAAAATCCATGGTCCAAATATCATTTACATCATCCGCAAGTTGGAATTCTGCATTCTGATTTTTCTCATATTTTCTAGCCACTTCTTCAATTTTTTCTGAACCTTTTTCTGACTTATTTGATAACTACTATGAAGAAGTAGGTTGTTTTCCTTATTTCTCATCTAAAACTACTGTGACACTATTGGAAATTTATGGAAATTATTCTACTTCTATGAGATGACTATCTAAATCATTTAAACCACTATCATTAAACAAAATAAATGATTCAAAATCACTATGTACAACATTAATAGGATTATTTTTGGGCTTCTCTTCATTGGTAATCATATATTTCATCTTTTTTTCTTGGTAAAACTTCCTCAATTGTCCGAAAACCGAGATGGTGGCATAAGAGAAATCCAATTTCAAAGTACCTCTTAACTTAACTCCCCAAGACCTTGACAGTAACATGCCAAACCGTGGTGGTATATCAACTACCACCACATCCATCAAGATATTTTTTGCTGGGATCTATTAAAGGGAAACTACAAGATCCTTTATAAGAACAAGACAACGTACTCTAAAAGAATCAAAGGAGTAAATATCATGGTAAGAACAAGTTATATCGAAGCCCAATTTTTCCATAATGGCCTTCAACATCAGGTTATGGGAAGCTTCAGAGTCAAGCATGGCAATGTGAAGGATCCATTGATGAATTCTCAGACTCAAATAAAATGGGGGAACTTCACTATTCTCTAACTCACCATCTATGGTTGGACCAAAAATTTGATATTCCTAATTTAGCTTTTAGCTAATTAGAATATTAAATTTTTCTTCCTTAATTAATAGATGAATAAAAGGGTAGAGGAACCCATAAATCCCTTTAGTATGAATAAAACCACTTCTTAATGTGAATGTGGATCAATGAATCTAGATGGGCTCAATATGTATAAACCACTTCTTGGTCTGAATGTGGGTCAATGCACGTGGATGGGGTCAATTTGACCAAATCAATAGCATAGTCATGGAGGTAGTGGAGACAATGGAGTACAATGCAGTCATAATGGAGGTTAGTGGCCATGTATGTAGCATCATTATTGTGTGGGGCCAAGACAATGAGGGCTAAAAAGCATATAAGGAAGGTGATGGAAGCCATAGAGAGCATTCTGGATTATTATTATTTTCTTGTCATTCACGACTTGAGCACACTAGAGCTGTTTAGCCGAGTCTGCACTATTGTTTAGCACAAGGGTGTCCCCGAGCAGAGATCCCAACCTCATCCTCGGGGGAATTTGAGTGCCTACCTAGGAGAACATTCTTGTTGTCTATGTGAGCTGATCTCATCATATGACATTCAAGCCGCTTGTAGACCCTCTCGAGCTGCATAATCACTAAGTGACTTACGCAGCCAAGTAGTAAAGTTCATCAGAAGAGGGGGAATTCCATATCATTTTTTCTTGGAATCCATTGAATGGATCAACCTTTCAATAGTTGGCCTTGGGAGTACTTGTAGCTATTCTATCTTTCAGTTCAACATATAGTCTGACGCACCCAACAGTTATGCATTGCAAACCCTAGGAGGGTGATTTTCTGAGGTGAGCCAATCCGGAAATCCTTTCTAGGTTATTCTATTTTTTTTCCATAGAGTCTGGATTCTAAATCCCATATTTTTCATAGCACCAGAGCAACCTCATCTATGGAGTCCTATTCAACCAGCAAGAACATTTCCCGCAGGGTAGCGTAGAGGGAGAGCTCCAGCAATGCAGTAGAGAGCAGTGTTTTCAGTGGGAGAGATTGAGGCCATTCCAGTCTACTTTTACTGGCTTGAGTACTATCTATTTTGAAGCATTGTTGTATTATTTTCACCTCCATATTAATAATCTGGCTCAATTGTTCTATCTATTTTTATGGTATTTTCAGTTTATTTCCATATTTTTGTAGTTTCCAGTTTATTGTGTTTTGTATTACTGCCTTTTCCATTTTTGAATATTACAATGGTATCACAGCTCATAGACTTAGCTCATCCTGTGGAAAAAATTGTCTTTGACACCTGAATATAGAGAATACATTACGGATCAGACAAGGAGATACATAAACAGAGAACGCAAAAATTCACTAGAATAAAAAGTGACAGTTTTAAGTTAGATATTTCAGGAAAATGAAGATGAATATCAAAAATTACATACATGGGTTTTGTGCTGAATGGACCAATTTTTTTTCTCTATGAGTCATTTTTCCAAATTCAGTCTGGATTGAGAGAAAAAGAAGGTTCTGTGAGAGATATAAAAATAGAAAACACATAAATTCATTGGGATAAAACGTGATAGTTTTGTGTTGGATTTTTCGGGAAAATGAAGACAAATATTGAAGATATGAGACATGGGTTTTGTGCAGAACGGACCAATTCTATTTTTTTTGTGAGAATATTCTCCAAATTTAGTCTATATTGAGAGAAAAATAAGGTTATCTAAAGACAATTTTCTCAAATTTGTTGTGGTGGCCATTTTTTAAATTCTTCCAATTGCAATAGTAGATTCAACTTGTTTTAGAGTTCACATCCGGTAAAGAAAATTGTGTTCTAGTGGAGGAGGATAAATAGAGTCTCCAATGGCAGAAGGATTTTATGGGAAGGAGCTTGGAAATCTCCTCCTCAATACTATGCAGGATCTTGCTAGAGAGATCAAGGAGATGAGAGTGGAGAGACAAAGGGAAATCCCAAGAGGGTTGTAAAATGGAGAAATTTTTGGTACTTCACATCATTGGTGTGAGCAACTGGAAGTACAGCAAGCTTCACAACTCTTCACTATGCCTAACTTCCTAACAGTAATAATTGGGGCTAGAGGACCACAAGAGCAGGAGGCTCTCAGTGATTATTTTTTGGAATATGAATCTTAGTCTCAGATATTTAGAGATCATCTGACTTTATAGGAATATTTAAAGATTAAGGATAACCGAAGACCTCGCAGCTATAACAGAGGAAGAGGGTACATGCAGGGAAATTACCTGCAACATACTGTGGGTAGAATTTGTCTACCTACTTTTGATGGGTCATCAAAGAGTACGATGAAGACTTGGGAGGAGACAGTTGAGCATAAACTCGTTGATGAGACACCACCCATTTTTGAGGTATCCATTGATGGGGTATTTGGGGTTCTGACCGAGCTCTCTGATGATATAAGTGCATCACAAGTTGATGAGGTGTCGAGCGACAACTCCACCATTTTTTAGGAGCCGATAGGTACAAAGGCCTCTAGGTTTATGGTAGAATTGTCGAATGAAAATAACATGCAGCTGACTAGTGAGCATGCCTTGTGTATTGGAGTATATATGGAGGAGGGTGTGCAGCAATCCCTTGGGCTAGCCCTTGAGGAGGCACTAAGAGATATAGAGGTATTGGATGATGGCTGAACTTTGAAATTCCATTAGTTTCGGGTCGATATTCTAGCTTTGAAGGTGAAGGCCACATCAGTATGAGAGGCTATCCTACAAAAGAATGAGGAGCTGGAGGGCATGAGAGTGGCTTGTGTCGATTCAGCAGTAAAGTTGCTCCACATTGGGGAATGTTTGGATTCCCTAATGGCACAATTAGAGGGTGTTAGGGTCCCGTGATTTGGCTGATTGGCAAGCCAAATGACAGTGTAACATAAAACCAATATTTGGAGCCCAAGGACCTAGCCTTCCTGGACTCAGAGAGGGCTCTCTCTATTTTTGTAAGAGATATCTGTGTGTTTGCTTATTATGTTCTGATTTTAGGCTAGTTATGAAGTAGGTTTTTTTTGGTTTTGGTTTCTAGGTTGTGAGGGATGAAACTGATCAAAGATATAAGATAGGTAAAAATATGTCAGATCAACTGGGCTATGGGGTCAAAAAGGTCAAGCAAGCTATCAGATGGTGATACAAGGATGTTGAAGGGCCGATTTGATTCGAGGTAAAATGGATCTTTGGGAAAAATGGAGTAATATGGACATCAAGTTTGTGAACAAGAAAGGATTTCAAGCATAACTAGTTAAATAGCTGACATAAACATGGTAGGGAAAACCATTAATCATGAGAAATGTAACTATAAGCTAATCAATACATAGAAATAAATATTCAAGCCATGCATAGAGATATATAACTCTCTAACTTTGGGAAATGGCTATCAGACTTTGGGGAAATACACTTAAGACAGACAAACAAATCAAATCACTATGCGGGAACGCCTAAACATAGTACTTCAAGTTATTGGGCACTTTGAAAACAAGATTGCATAGTCTTAGGCAAAGGGCAAGATTAGAACAAGACCTCCTTGGTTCAACAAATGACAATCTAATCAGTCAAAGAGAAATTTCATGGATGGAGCTTTGGCTAGCCATGAGTAAGCAGGGCATACCGTAAATCATACTTAGCATGCATAAAACCATGAATGAAAGAAGCAACAATCTCCTTAATTTATTAAAGAGGAATCAAGAATTCTTTAATGTGACTAAGAATGAAGAAAACATGGAAGCTATGAAGAAGCAGGAAATTTGAGGTGCCTCCAAGGGCATGTCTCAAATTTGTTCTCTACTATTATATAGCAAGCAAGAAACATGGATTTATGAATGAAAACTAGGAAACAAAAAAAAGAGAGAGACACTATACCATTCTACCAAGTCATGGAATCCAACAACAATCCTCTTTCATCATCCAAGAACATCCAAGAGACTATCCAAAAGCATGAGACAAGTATTTATTCCAAATATTATATGACCATATATTGTTTCTATCATCAAGTTCAGCCTTGTTTACAATGAAATCATTTGGAATATATAGGCCCAAGTGAGGAAAACCTCTTAGTTCAATTTGCAATCTCATTGGCCTATCCAAAATATATTATCTTGTCCTTGAGGCTTTGCAAATCCCAAGGCACAAAATATCTCATAAAATATCTAAAAAATGCTAAAAGAGGGAAATAAATTGACTTTTCATAACTTCTCATGTGCAAAAATAGCTAAACGCACATGAGGAAAAAGCTATTTTTAAAGGTTCAATTTTTACAAAAATACTCAAAAAATACATCAGCAAAAGGTCCCCTGACTTTCCAGCAACTTTTGGAAGCCTTCCCGATGTCGAAATAAGGCTCATGATAGCTTGTTGGAAAGCTCTGAGTGTCTAATTTCTAGAAAAAAACTATAATTTTTCCAATATGATGCCTATAAGTCCTCCAAAAGTAGGCCTGTGTGTAAAAAACCAAAAAATAAGGCTTGTTGATAGACCGAACAGAGTGTAGAAAAAGCGAGCATTTTTCGCCATTTCGGGGGAGAAAATTATCTTCAAATGTCCTGAAAATCACTGATTATGTGCTCCTAAAATTATGGCATCTAATGATACTATACTCATCCTCTGAAAATCCCCCAAACTGAAATGGCGAACCCCATGAGTTTTGGCCAAAAAACCCAAAAATGACAAAAAACCAAAATATGTCGAAATTTTCCCAAAATTGGTGAGCATGACCCTCAAGGGTTCTCAGCAACATGTTCTCAAGAAGAGGCCAAAATCTAAATTCCTAAGGTGTATTTCCTCAATTTCTGTGTTGGGCGCTTCCCTTTAGCCTCCTTGAGTTTCTCTTGAGCAGCCTTCAACTTCCGTCGGGAAAACTGATTTAACTTTTTATAATGCCCCGTCATTCTCCTTTGAAGGTCTAAATCCCTGTTTGCCTTCTCCAATTTATTCTCCAAGTGGTCATTGACTCTCTCAAGCCATGCCTCCCTATTTTTCTCTATCTCTTGTTCGAACAATGTAGTGAGAGTGGTAGATTGGAGAAGGCCATTTTCCTCTTCTTTTTGCTTCTCAAGGGCCCTTTTAAGCCCCATGGTTCTTGGCCTCTTTCGCCTAGGCTGATCTTTGCCTTCACTTTCATCGAAGTCTCCCATGAGTTCTTCCAACCTCACTTGGGCTTTGGAGGCCTCCTTCTTGTATTTGGTTTCCCGTGTCTCATAAACAACCATATGGACACTCATTTCCTTATTTTGGATTTGCAAAAATTGATTGAAATTCCTAGCTCTATGAAGATCATCCTTCAAGGCATCAATTTGGCTTTCTCTATGGATCAAGAGGTTTTCTAGAATCTGGGCCTCATTATCACTATCATCGCTTTGGATTTGGATGATGTAGAATGCACTCTCATGTTCATGACTACCCTCTTCCTTGCCCTTCCCTTTGCTTTCGGTGGCTATTCTAGTGCTCTTCCTCCTGGGCAAATCAATCATGGGCTTCTTGGGAAATTTTCCTTTGCTTCGGAGGGCCCTTGTCACATTTGGAGTGACAATTCTAGGCAATTTTTTCTTTGTTTTCTGGGGCTTGGCGACTTTCGAAGAGAGCATGGCCCCTTGCCTTGGAGAGGTAGCTAGCACATGCTCCATGGGCTCTTTACCCTTTTCACTTTGCCCTTCATTTTGGCCAATGTCTTGGCTCTCTTCAATGATACCTAGGCTGTCTTTTTGCATCTCCCTTTGAGGGTTGTCCTCCTCACTATTTTGTACATATTCATGCTGCTGTCCCTTTTCTTCTTGAGGCTGCTGCTCCTTTTCAGGAAGCTGCTGTGTATCATGCTGTGGCTGCCCCTTTTCAGCACCTTGTGGCTATTCCTTTTCATCATGATGTAGCTACTATGTATCATATTTTGGCTGCCCCTATTCATCACTTTCCTATCCTTGTTCATCATCTTCATGCTGCTGCTCTGTCTTACCCTCACTGTGTTGCTTTTCCTCATCCCCTTGCTGTTGTTCATCATCACTGTGATGCTGTTGTGTGTCATCATAAGGCTGCTCACCCTCATCATGAGTCTGTTGTTATTCATGTTGTTTCCCTTCATCATCTTCCTCATCATCATGGTCATGCTCTTCTCCCTCTTTAAGCTCTTCTGCTTGCTTTGTGCTAAACTTGAGTTTTTTAGGAATGGGTCTACTAGAGGAAGGTGAAGGATGATGAGTAGGAGGTGTAGGGGATGTGTGAACTAGAGGGATAGTGGAGAAATCTGGATGGGTGATGAAAGTATCCCAAGAGACCTCTCTCTTTTCAAGATGATGAAGAATGATGATTTTGATGCGAGAGTGATGGAAGAGACAAGCTATTTTCTGTGAAGGAGGCTTCTTCTGAATAGTGGAGGCCATTTTATCAATGCTTTTGTGTAAGAAGAAAGGAAGATTTAGCAGCTTGGTCCTGGTGAAATGCATGAGCAGTTGAATGTGATAGGCATAGATTCGGGAGAATCTTCCCTCACAAGTGAAGTACTTCATGATAATATTCATGAGAGGGGCATGGTTGGCTAAAAGATATGAGAAAGGGAAAATAGAAGGACATGAATCTTTGTGTTCAGGCTTTAGAAAGGGCTTGTAATATTCTAAGTCCAAATGGCTTTGTTTAAACCATTTCTCACCAGTATAGGGGATTTTAGTGGCCTTAGAGATGGACCTTGCAGAAAATTTGAAGTCAAGGCCTGCCAACTGGAAATTATTGTCTCGAAACCTTAAAGCATAAAGGTGTGTCAAAGGAGAAAATCTCTTCACATCTTGCACCCTTTGACAAAAATATAAACACCTGACCTCATGGAAATTGAACAATACTGATGGGTGGGCATTCACTTCTTCAGTGGAAGTAGGCTCAAATCTCTTATGCAATCCACTCCTACTATCCTGCCTGGGAGACATCTTGTTTTGGATGCTCTCTGCAAAACCAAACTGCCTCAAAAAGGTTTTCAAGAATGTTTTCTCAAACAAAACTTTGTCTTCTTTGTCAATCACTATTTGATCAAGGTAAATTTTCCTCAAATGTTGTGTGAAATTTTTTCTTTGATATTGGGTTTCTGCTCCTCCCAAAACACTGCTCTTCCCCTTTTGTATGCTAATCAACAAGTAAATTATAATAATATGCACATAGTCAAATAAAAAGGTACACACAGTCAAATGATTTCTGTGTTTGGGTAAGGTCACAGGGCTCTTGGTGTTTTGGTGACAACAAGACAGCCTTGCATTTAGACAAAAGAAAAAAAATCCTCCCAATCAAAACACCTTCCTTGTGTTTACTATTTATCACCCACAGTTATACAGAAAACCTCTTCAGACTGATTTAATAGCTTCATTCACTAAGGTTTGTTTTATGTACAAAAAGGAAGCACTGACTTTTCTCTTCACCACACAAAGAGGACCTTTAAAATGATAGAGCACTCATACAATGATCATTGTTGTTGAAAATAGGCTCCCTGTTTCACTTTTCAAACACTTAGTTTCCCTTCCAAAGGCTGCTTCACCTTCTAACACCGTTTTCACCAATACATTTTGCTGACAGAGATTCAGCTTTGTTCTATCATAGTAAGGTCACCTTCACAATTTGACAAAACCTTCACTACTGTGTATGTTTTGAATTGCAGGTTGTGTGATGTCTAGCACTGTTTTTAGGGTAGTTCAGGCCTTTAGACACCAATACAAACACACTTCTTCTAATATGTCGATCTTGGTGAATCAAAACCACAGCAATTTCGAGTTTCAAACAGAAAAAAACAACTCTCCTTACCACTGCTTTCTCCACTACATAAGGCTGATAGAGTTTATTTTTCGCTATCACAGTTAGGGTACTTCCAACAACTATCACCCTTTTAGAAAATTGAAAATACCAAGGAGGCACATAAAATACCTCGAAGATTGATGATAGCCGTTGTTTGAGGAGTTTGAGCCACTTACAAAGTTTGTTGGAGAGCGTTTGGACCATTAACATATGCACAGAACGTTGAATAGGGAAAGCGTTGCGCGAAGAAAGGCTGTCGGGTCACTGACGGGCCATCATGACCGGTGCCTAGAGGCACGCCGCGCGACCGTGTAACCCTTTGTTAAAAATTCGCCTGAACGCGCCGCGCGACTCTATAGGCACTCCGCATAGCCTAAAAAGCTCGAAAACTCTATGAATTTGCCCGAACCCTTCTCTCCGGTCTCGTGAACAGCAAGAGGAGTGTTGCCTTGTGTTTTGAGAAATTTAAAAGGGCTTGCAATGGTCCCTAACTCCGTTTAAAAGTGAAAAAGTCCGAGCTCTTTTCACGTTTGCTTGGTGAAGGTTTTGAAAACCTTTGAAAGGCTTTTAAAGGCTCTTTGCACCAATCTTTCGACAAAAAGTGGAGTTTGAATTTTGAAAAGGCAACATAGTGAGGACTTTGGTTTAGGTGAAGAGGCTTTGTTTAGGAGTTTTAAATCTCCTCTACTGCATTTTCACTATGCTTTATTAAACAAGAAACTCTGCCACTGCTGACCTTTTAATGACATTTTCAACATGGAAAATCTGATCAAAAACATACCAATGATTGGTGAAGCATCTTTTGCCATTTGCAAGGAGATGACCTATCTCTTTAAACTTGGTTGGCAGTTTCTAATTTTGCTGCTTTAAAGGTGATAATGCTCACTGTGAAGCTAATCAAACTGTTAGGTGCTTTTTAAGCTCCTCTTCTGACTGTGGGTGCAAAAAACTCAGTTGCATTCACTCATGCTTTACCATCCTCTATTCATCAAAAGGGAACTTCTTTTAAACCTCTCCTTTTACTCAAAATGAAACAGTAAAGTACCCTTGACCTTTTTCATAAGGAAGATGCCTTTATTTGTAATAGTGGCATGCCTTATTGGCTTTGAAAGTTTTTTTCAGAATCTGAAACACATGCCATAAACATTCTTGCATATTTATGGACATAGGTGCTTAGTTGCAATGTATTTTTGGAAAAATAAACTCAGATCGCCTTCTGTCCATTATGATAAGTAATTTTGAAAGAAATTTTACATGAACAGGAAGAACAAGATATTTTGAAAAACCATTATCATTCTTTGGCCTGTGTCATGACCCATCTCTCAACCATCAGCAAAGTTGTTTTATCTGGGCTCCAGACTACTTTTGAAAGAAACTCTAATAAGAGACAAGCTCAACCTCTTGGATTACAGTAGTACCCCTACTTCCTTCTTTGTTTTTAACATCATTTCTCTATTTAGAAACCTTCAACTGTCTCCTATTGTTTTTACAATTTGTCTCTCAGTCAGTGAAAACCCTAGAATCAATCACTGCTCTGGCCCTCTGCTTATAGATGAAGGAGGCCTACTTTGACAAATGTTGGGTTTATTTTCAACCTCTGTCTTAACCAAGTAAAAAATGTTTGATGAACATACTAATAGTGGTTTCCTTTATTCATGATGGAAGAAGCTAGTTAGAGACTAAGATTGTTGGAATCCTTTGGCCATCTGCTCAATAATATTTCTCCATTGAGGATCAACTCATTAGCTTCATATTGTAATTCAATAACAATGGAGCTTATGCAAACAATTTTTGAAAAGCTCCACTGCTTTGCCTCATAATTCAAATGATAGTGAAACTCATGCAGACCATTTTTAAAGCCCACTGCTTTACCTCTACCTTTTAATCATCATTTTCATTCAGAGACCTTCAATTGCTGTCTCACTGCACCCAAACAATTTTCCTTACAGCCATTTTTATTCTAAAAATCAAACTTTACCCTTGGCCCTCTGCTTATAGATGAAGGAGGCGCTCTTAGTCTTCAACCCTCTACTTATAAAATGAAGGAGGTTCTTCAATATTCAATCCCTCTGTTTATAGATGAAGGATGTTTCTTCAGTCATGCCATTTTATCAGCCTTTAACAGTGTTATTTTTCCTTTCACTATATTTCCATGCTTTGACTGCGATCGTAGGAGCTTAATGAAAGAATTCCCTACCCTGTAGCTGCATTCCAGGCTCAAAATCACATGAGAAGCAGTTGTCTTCTCATGTGGAGCCAAATATTGTCTTATGGGATGCTGGTATACCTTTGTTCTTGAAATATCCATTAAAACATTGTAAAAACACCTAAAATCAGTTTGACCTATGGTACATGTATTGCTGAGCCTTGAGGGATTATTAGTGGTGCGACCTAGGGTTGTAACCAACTTTATTTGTAGAATGGGAAGGTCTGTTATGACTGGTCTATAGCAGGTAGAGGTTCTTTGGCTTCAGGATAGTTTTCCAAGGGAGAAATACCTAAAGGTCCACTACCTAACTTAGGGGAGACTTCTTTGGACAGATTTGGATTGTTTCTTTGGAGCTGATGGGAAAACTAGTATGGCTGAAGCTAGATAGGGCTTGATAATGAGGTTCATCTCATGATGGGCGGATTTAAAAAGGTAGGAGGGCGAAAAAATGTTTATGGGTGTTTTCCAGCTGGAAAATTTGACAAATTTTTAGATCAGCTGCTAGAAAACTTGACTGTTATAACTAGTCATCACCAATGAGTGAAAAATACTGATGACTAACAGAGGGCACATTGGAGTGTAAGAGTACTCCCCTTCAGGCATGCATTGACAAGGTGCAGCACTCGCATGATGGAGGTACTATTCTATGTGCGGGGATTCTTTCATTTGATTCTTTTCTCAAGGTTGGATGGTGAGAGGTCTTGAGCTGGTACCCCATGGAGCAGGCTAGGCAGCTAGATACATCCATGGACACATTGCAGCAATGTCCATGGATTAATGGAGGGACATGAGGGCCGGATTATTGTTTGGATCTAGGTGGGATTTCCCATCACATGATAGAGTCGGTAGGTGATGGTAGTCATTCCGTGATGGATTTGATGTTTGGGTGCACAAAAATTTTTAGATCTCTATCAAATCCCCATACATCCCTAGTGATAGGATGGTTTGATAGGAGGGTACACCCTTTTTAGGATCTATCTCAGCATATCAACCACACGTGGAGTCACAGGGTGATTAGCCTACTTTGGCAGGAGTTGGTTAAAGGAGGTGTCATCGGCAGGCCACCAGACAAGGCAATACATACAGACAGTGCTCTCTCATGGGTATATGGTACCCTTGAGCTATGGAGGATATGAGTAGTGATTTTATTTTCATTGGCATGTCAGGAGTCAGGATGCTTTGATCCTTTAGAGAAAATGGGGATATGTAGCCCACCTCATGGAGGGTTTACTAGCAGAGTGGTGGATATTTTGGCCCATGGAGGATACTATACAATAAAATATGGTATAGTTGTAACCAATGGTATTCGGTGGTGTACAGGCACGGGTTGTAGCATAGAATGACATGATGAGGAGTGTGGAAACACTTGGTGGTATGCAGTGACCCATGTTATGGTGCAGCAGGCACTTGGACCATTGCCTCCAAGGGGACCTATGGATAGGGGCATTAGGTGTACCATGGGATGCAGCTCACCTAGGATTGATGAGGATATTGTTTAGAGTTTGTAGATGCCACATTTAGCAGAGAAAGGGCTGCAAGGGTTTTATCGACAGATCCGAGGGAGAGGGAGGCCTGATCACTCATGCTTGAGTGATGCAGATGATGTGACATAGGCAGAGGAGGAGGACATTCCTTCTATATGCCAAGGTGAGGACTCTTCTTTAGATGAGTGCATGGGGTAATATGAGGATGATTTTGGGGAGCAAGAGTAGTCCTATGGAGTGGATGATAGTAGGTCAGATTTTTCTTCCAGCGTATAGGGTGAGCAGTCAGAGGACTCGATGAGAGATATTCAGGATGATGAGTCACTTGTGATGATTCAGCCTGAGCAGCATATGGTATAGCATGGAGAAACTGAGGAGGAGGCTATGCACATCATGCATGATAGTCCTTTGGGGAAGAACCATATGGAGTCTCATAGTGAGTCAGTGCTAGATATGCAACTAACCTTGGGGTCAGCCATTAAGGAGGAGATGTTGGAGATGGTATTGCATCCATCTTTGGGTCGACCCTTTGATGAGGTGTCGGCAGATGCATATACAATTAGCAGTAATGCAGTACTTTCAGGGAGAAACACTATTGAGGAGTACATAGATGGGGATTGAAGTATATCTTTCCCACCTGAGCCTATTATAGTGAGAGGGTCCTTCCCTTTGAGGCAGTTCTCATTGACAGACATGACAGAGCAACATGATTTGAGTGATTTAGTGATCACGATCTAGACATGTTGTGTATGCAGATATCAGCATATTGGATTCTTCAATCGGGATAGACTGACAGGAGGTAATGAGTTGGTATCCTATTGATGGTATGATATTCTTAGTTAGGTGCCTATCATAGTAGGGACCTGTAGACATGACAAGTACTATGGTTTACAGTTGGCAGTCGGGCACATGTCAACAACTCTTTAGCATTCCATCCTGACTTCAAGAGAGTAAGATCAACTTTGGATTGAGTTAGGGAATAGAGGTGATGAGTTGGTATGCAGTTGGTGGGGTGGATTATACATTCAGATCTATGGCACAATAAGGACCATGGAGCATTGATTCACATTGGTGGTATCCACCTCATGAGGCATTAGCTATAGCCATATGCAGTGCACAGTCTGAGCTAGGGGACTTGGGCGATGATTGGAAATGGTAGTGTTGGGATTCAGGAGGATTTATTGATGATAGGTATGGTGAGAGATCCATTTGGGATCCCGATATTGAGGGGCTATTCCAGGTAGCCTGACACAGGGGCATAGCTGCACTGAGGGGTTTTTATAGGATCCACACATCAGTCTCAATTGCATCAGGTCAACAGGGTGGCCCACATCTTTGTAGTTGCTTGGAGACAAGAATTTTTTGGCAAGGAGCACTGTAATATTCCTAATTTATCTTTTATCTAGTTATAATATTAAGTTTTTTCTTCCTTAATTAATAGATGAATAAGAGGGTAGAGGGAGCCATAAATCACTTTAGCCGGAATAAATCCACTTCTTAATGTGAATGTGGATAAATTCATCTAGATGGGGTCAATATGAATAAACTACTTCTTGGTGTGAATATGGGTCAATGCATATGGATGGGGTCAATTTGACCAAATCAACAGTGCATTCATGGAGGTAGTGGAGACAATGGAGGACAACACAATAATAATGGAGGCTAGTGGCCATGTGTTTAGCATCATTATTGTGTGGGGCCAAGAGGGTGATGGATCATAAACATATAAGGAAGGGGATGGCAGCCATAGAGAGCATTCATGACTTGATCACACTTGAGTTGTTTAGACGAGCTTGTAGTGTTGTTTAACACAAGGGTGTCTCTGGGCGGATATCCCAACCTCATCCTCTGGGGACTTCGAGTGCCTAATCAAGAGAGTATTCTTGTTGTCCATGTGAGCTGATCTCATGATCTAACATTCAGGCCACTTGCAGACCCTCTAGAGCTACATAGTCACTCATTTACTTACGCAGTCCAGTAGCAGAGTTCATCAGAAGAGGGGGAAATTCTATAAATTTTCCGCTTGGAATCCATTGAACGGATCAACCCTTCAATAGTTGGGCTTGGGAGTACTTTCAACTATTCTATCATTCAGTTCAGCCCATAGTCCGGCACACCCAACAATTATGCATTGCAAACCCTAAGAGGGTGATTTTCTTGGGTTAGCCAATCCAGAAATCCTTTTTGGGTTATTCTAGGTTTTTTCCATAGAGTCTAGATTCTAAATTGTAGATTTTTCTGAGAACTAGAGCACCCTCATCTACGCAGTCCTATTCACCCAACAACAACATTTCCAGCAGGGCATCGTAGAGGGAGAGATCCAGCAACTCAGTAGATAGTAGTTTTTTCAGTGGGAGAGCTTGAGGCCATTCTAGCTCGATTTTGTTGTCTTGAGTGCTATCTATTTTGAAGCACCGTTGTATTTTTTTTCACCTCCATATTAATAAAATGGCTCAACTGTTTTGTCTATTTTTATGGTGTTTTCAATTTATTTCCATATTGTTGTAGTTTCTAGTTTATTGTGTTTTGTATTACTGTCTTTTCCATTTTGGAATATTAGAAAAAATGAGCTTGGGTTGGTTATATTCAACATTTTCCATATCAGACAAAGGATATACTTACTGCAATTTGGCCACATGATATTTGTATTGATTTTTTTTTACAAGTTCTGTTAAAGGGATATAGAATTTTAACTTAAAGATTTCATTTTCTAAGCTAAAAAGATTACATTGCTTAGCTACCTATTTAGTGGCAGTGTCCTTCTTGTTGGGTTGGTCCTTTTTTGTAGCTTCCCTCTTCAAAATTTATGTTTCTTTGCTTGGTGTGATTCTAGTTTCTTGATTGTTCTTGATCTGATTTGCGACTACAGATTCCTTTCCCTTGTTCTAATTATTTTGGGGGGTTTTTCTTGGGTTGAGTATATTTTTGTTGGGATGTCCTCTTCTGGATAGGAATAACAGGAACATCTCTACTTCTCAATGAATATTGCCTCTTCTCTGAGCTGAGTGCATTAAGATAACCCCATTGATAATCATCGAACTGAACCTCCAACTCATCATCATTTGCAAGTATGTAATCTTCATCCTTCGACAAATATGTTTTATCAACATATTCTTCATCCTCTGTCAAGAATATAGGTTTTCCATCTGCTGTGAAGAAATTATTTTCCTCCATAATCTCATCTTCTTCTTGAACCCCTTGAGCATAATTATGCTGCAAAGAAGTCTAGATCTATTTTTGTGCTGGCTGCTCAGGATCTCTTTGTTCTCTTATTTTGATCCTAAACTGAGGTTGATGTTGTCGGCCTCGGAAATTAGGATTCCTAAACTGTGTTTCAAGCTATCATTCTGTGATGGACATTCTGTCAACAACTATCCAATTTTACCTCAGAGGATGTGGATGGTTCTTCTTTGATTTCTACCTTTCTCTCACCTTTTTTAATTGACAAGTTTGCTTCCACACTGACTTCATTTCTTTGCATATCTTCTAGTGTTGGAGGACTTCCGTCTCAGAGCTGGTATGCCATGTCTTGATTAAAATAATCTAGATAGTGCAAAAGAGGCAAACCAAGAGGATTTTTTAATCTCATTTGGAATAGATTTGTAAAATCAGTTGAAACGAGAAGTGAAATTCTAAACTGACTCATTTGGATTCCTATTTACGTTGTCATATGTAGAAATAATCTGCAGTGGATCATTTTTCACTTCCCATTGGGCTATGAATGCATCAGTCATCTTCTCTGGGTTTCCTATAGAATGGGAAGTCAAATATCGGAACCAAGTTTTTGCATATCCGGAAAAACTTTGGGCAATGATTCTCATCTTGGCATCACTAGCATATATCTCTTCTAAGTCAATGAAATCAATGAATTTGACAAAGCATTGTTTTTCACTAATTTTAGAATTCTCATCAAAGAGAGGGAGTCTCTAGCCATAGCCTTGTGGCAAGGGTGCAAGTTTACCAAGTATAAACAAGGGTGAAAATCTCGCCATGAATCCTGCTGAGTGTGGTGCAGGAGTAACAATGGGAGGAGTAGACTAATAAGGTAATGAATTAGGAGGGATCAAGGAGGAGGCAAAAAATGATTGAGATTGTGTCAGAAAGAACAAGGACTCTTGCTAGTATTGGATGAAGGATTTTTTCAGGTGTATAATGGAGTTGATTAGCTAATTTCTCAAGCCTATCATACTGACTCCAAACTCTTCTATCAAAATATGACTCAGGTTTAGATTCTTCAGAAAGTAAAGTATCTTCAAGTTTCAGGGAATCAAAAACTACTTCAGACAATGATTTTACTCTAGATAATATTAATGGATCAAATACTATCTTAGACAATGAAGTTTCTGACTTAGACCTAAGTAGATACAACTCAAACTTCAAATCAAAAGGAATGTCTTCAAGAGATAATAATTTTGCAGGTAATGAGGAAGATCTTACCAATGGAGAAGGATCTGATTGAAAATTTCAGTGTTGGGATCTCTGATTTCAGACAAGTTTCTTTATATCTTCAATTGGAGAAGCTGGATGAGGATCTGGATTCGATATTCTATATCTTCTCGAAGCCATAATGTTCTTTGTTTCTGCAACTCGGTTCTTTGCAAATTTCAGATCATCCTTCATGAAGACTAGGGCCTATCACCCATAGGCCTATAATTCGATGAAATAATGGTACACCCAGGTAATATTTGTCACTTCATTCCTCGGAAATGACACCAAGACGTTAGGAATCCACAGGATCTCTGAACGCTAAGAAAGATACCATCAAAGATAAACATAGACCACTTTGACCTAGTAGCTAGCCCTACTAGGCTAAAATGGCTCTCTCAATGAGATTCATAGCCAATTTGACTGGATCATGTATATTTTAGGCTAGATATGGATATTAGGGTTTGGTTGATTTGGATTTTTGTGCTGGATGAAAATGGACCTTTAGAGCTAGGCTTGAAAACTTCTCCTATGGTTACAAGAGAAACAATTGTTGAGGAATAAAGGGACAAGGTAGGAAAGCTCAATTTTGTGCAATCTGATTCCTTGTTTGGTAGTAAGAAGCCATGCGTTTAAGTATCTTATTATCTCTGTTGGCCTTTTCAATGAGATTTTCTATGTGATTATTGACCCTTTCTAACCAAACTACCCTATCTTCATTAATTTACATGGAAATATTCTCCTCAAAAGTGAGTTCATCTACAAGAAGTACCTCCTATTGTCTTTATAGATCCAATGCTCTTTTTAGGCCCCTTTTTCTTGGTCTTCTCCTTTCCATCTGTTGTAGCTCTCTATCTTTGTGGTACACTATGTATTCCATCTTGTCTAGACTTATGTACAGGTAGTAGGGTATGTTGAGCAATTTCACCCTGGTAAAATGCATGAGTAATCTGATGTGATAACTATAGAGCCTAGATAATCTCCCCTCACAAGTAAAATATTTCATGATGACCTTCATCAAAGGTGAAAACCTGTCAAGGAGCTGACAAAAAGGAAACATTTTCTTGATTATGTCTTTGTATTGATATTTGAGTCGGGTTGATACAATTGAGCATCCAATTATTGGGTCTTAAACCATTTGTCACCCATGTTAGGTATCCATGTGGCTAATTATATAGTATCAACTGAGATGATGAAGGTTACCCTTGCAATAGTTACTTGACCTTTCTTGAGGTTGGTGACAAATAATCTGGTCAATTCAATATGATGTTGGACTTTTTGGACCAACTCACAAAAATCAAAACACCCAACATGCTGAAACACTTGACTGTAAGTGGTGATGACAAGAGCTCCTAATTATCTGATGGTTCATATATTGACACTTTCCCACCCTTGTTATAAGTTTTCTTTGCCTCCTCTATATTGGATTATGATAGAAAACCCTAGGGAAAAATATAGTAAGGGAAAAAATGAATGGGATAATGGGGTTAGGAAGTAGAGATGAATGTAGGAAATATTTATAAGGTGAGTAGGGTTGTTAGGGACCTTAGGGAAGTGGAGGGAGGTGAAAAAGATAAGGGAATAGGGCTAGGAAATTTTTACACAGGCCTATAGTGTTGGTTGCCCAAAAACGTAGGTAGTAGGGATAGGGTTTGGGGATAGGTTTTAGGGAATGAAAGTTTGAGAGGGGATTAGGGTTTTAGGGATGTTTTTAGGTGTGTAGGAGGTTAGGGTATGGTAGGAGAGGGATTCTATGGTTTGAAAATTGAAAGAAACATAGTCTTCAAGAAAAGTGTAGCGTAGGAGGAAATTGACAGATATGCCACCATAGGAATCAAGGCATTGAGTGAAAGAGGGTGTGAAGTGGATCAACTTACCTATTTTACTTTGGTCAAAGATTTTGCTGAGCTTGGAGAATTTTTTCGACCCTTTAGAATATTTTCAAGACAAAGTGCAACTCCTCTGCAAAAAATGCAATGCTAGAAGGAAAAGCGCGGAGTGTAAAGGAAAAGTGCAGTGTGTGAAGGAAAAGAGAAACATGCGAAGGAAAAGTGCATCATTTGAAGGAAAAGTGCATTGCTTGAAGGAAAAGTGCAGTGACTGGAGGCAAAAATCAAATTTTGAAAATTTATGGCCCTAAACTTGTGAGGAAATGATGAGAGCTTGGTGCTAAGAAGGCAAAAGAGTGCAAATGAAATGAGGTTGTGTCTTTTTGGGCCTTTTGTAAGCACGAAATGACTTAGATCAGGGATGGAAACTGTAATGTTCCCAAAATTAGCATGAAGCTAATGGGAACATTGATTTTTCTCATATCATCTAGGAGGTAAATAAAATGGGTGAGGAGACCCATGAGTAGGAATAAAATCCCTCATAGTGTGAAAGGGATCAATGGAGTAGCTTTATTTTTCACCTTCTAGTGTGAAAAGGGGCAACTGCATGAGGACAAGGTCAAGTTTGACCAAGTCGACAGCGCTGCCTAAGTGGGTGTGGATTGCTTGGGAAGACATCACAGTTTGAGAGGGAGGAAGATCACTTGTGGATGAAACCCTAATGTGTGGGGTCCACAGAAAAGAGGCATTCACTTGCATAAAAGGAGGAAGAAGTAGCCATAGAAAAACATGTTTTGAGTATTTTATTATTGGTCTTGTAGACTCTTTACATTCTCGGGTTGTTTAGCAGAGTTGTAGTGATATTTAGCATGAGGGATTCCTATTTAGGATTCCTTCTCTTTCTTGAGAGGCCTATTTAAGTATTGCACTTCGTTTCTCCACATCTAGGCTCAAGGCCAAGCCACCTCCTTCAATCACAACGTTATTTATACTAAAGTATAACATTGTGTTGCAGGGTGTTGCAGTGGAGGGTTCCATCACACCACTTCCGGGATTTTCTTTCAGAGGAGGGAGCTTCTATTCCTTCGGGAGATTAGTTAGGAATATTTCAGAGCTGATTTACATAACTTGGCATCAGGCCAAGCATCTCCCATATATTACAGCGCAGTCCCTCTCCTTGACTGTGTTATTCCAGTGTGTATCTGTAGTGGGGGTTTGAACAACTATTTTGGAGGGTGAGATCTTCAGTGTTAGGATCAGCCTATCACTTGAGAGATCTATTGGAAAAGGTCTATTTTAGATTTTGCTTCATCTTCATCCATCTCCATCCAGTTCTGAGTTGCAGCTGCTACCCAACAACTCCGACATTTCTGCAGATTTTCCATTTTGTATATATTTCAGCCAATCCTCCTAAGGATTGTTGTACTATTGTTTTCAGGGGTTGAGGGCTTTCTCCCCCATAATTCTTGAGCTATATATTTTTATATATTTGTATTAGCATTTATCATGTTGTAGTGTCTCCTATAAACTGTGCTGATATAGCCTTGTGTAAATTTTGTGTTGCAGTGTTCTTCAATTTCTCATACATGTTATGTTGAGGCTTTCATTGCCTATCTTGAGATATTGATTCCTAAAATAATTGTATAAATTTGCTGCTATAATATCAAAGGGAAGGCTATTTACATCTTCTTGTCTCACAACTACTAAAAATAACGATTTTTTTCCATCTCTTGTTCAAGAATTGTTGTAGACCCTTCATTGGGCACTTTTTCAAGACAACTAGGTGTGGGAGACCTATTTAACCAACCTAGAGGGATTTATTTTGAGCCTCCTCTTGGATTTCGATCTTAGATACATTAATCTAAGGGATCCAGGTCCTATTTTCAAATATTGTAGCATTCATTCCTGGAAAATGCGTTTTCCAGTCTTTCCTTGCTAGCATATCCCATTTCGGGATATTACCAGCGACTGGAGGCAAAAATTGAATTTTGAAAATTTATGGCCCTAAAATTGTGAGGAAATGATGAGAGTTTGATGCTAAGAAGGAAAAAGAGTGCAAAAGAAATGAGGTTGTGTCTTTTTGGGCCTTTTGTAAGCACGAAATGACTCCCTTTGAGTGATGATGGGCCCTGCATGTATCTTTGAAGGATAACTTATTTTCTTCTTTTTGACTTCATGACCTTTTGCAATATGATTTTTTTTACTATTCCTTGGAACATTGAAATGCAACTTTGAAAATTTAAAACACTTATTACATATAGAAACCTTAAAATTACATTTAAAAATCAAAATTCATTGAAGAAATTTTTTTATTACCATTCTTCCAATTTGTCGGATTTTATGCATGAAATGGCAGTTTGGTGACCTTGAAACCCTAATAACCTAATGGAGACTCTGGACTGAATGAAATCATGATGGAGATGACTGAAATGATGATTAAAATCTATAACTAATGATATAACCATATTATTTTATGATATGGACCAACATCTAAAATTTTCGAAGGAGTGGAAAATCATCCTAAACCTAATGCCCAGTGACCAAATTTTTTCTTGAAAACCTAGTGAAATGACAAAAATTTGACTATGGGACCCTAAAAAAATATGATAAGAGTCCATTTGATCAGTGGTGATAGGATGCAAAGATTGACACTAACACAAACTATTGCATCTTTAGATGACCAAGAATAATATTATTGTCTGTGACTAAGTGATTTAGTAAAAGCGAGTGGTGCAACAAGTGAGAGAAGAATTTTTTGGGAAAATCACTTATATGATGATCAAATTTTAGTAAAAAAGTTGTAAAATGTCGAAAAGAAAACATAGTGTATAATTATGAATAAAATATTAGAACAAGAACTCATAATTATTTAGGGGATAAGTTTTTCCTTCAATTTGGCACCTCTAAACCATGTGATTGGTGTATTCTTTAGCTTGGTGCTTATAAATCAGGGGATTGGTTTCTCCTTCAGATTAGTTCTTGTAAATCAAGGGATTGGTTTCTTCTTCTAGTTGGTGCCAGTAAATTGATGTAACAGTAGGTTTGTGCCTACATGTCATGCAACCAACTCACAAAATATAAGAAAATATAGATCAACGACTTAAAAAATATCTTATTCAAGGGGGAAACCTCCTTTACATTACATAAATGAATAATTTTGGATGATACAAATTATAAGACCTCCTTGGTATATATGGGGGTCTAAGGGGTCACAATATAATCCGAGCCTACATATCACTAATAATGTAAGAGCACAACAATAACAATAGTGGGCTTCTATAGGGCACAATAATAACAACATGGGGATACATGGGCACAAAAATAAAAATAGGGGATACACTAAAAAAAAAATAAGGGGAACATACTATTATTATAGGGACCTAACATGACCCTCTCAATCAAAAAATTATTGTCCTCAACCCTTGAGTAGTTCCATATGCTTCTGTATAAAATTCTCATCCTCCCATGTGGAATCTTCAGTGTGTAAGTTCTTCCACTTAAAGAGATACTTTGAAATTAATCGATTATGTAACTTTCGAGTTCTTGTTTCTATGACTTATTTAGGCTCAAATATGATTTTTCCTTCTTTGTCAAGTTTTGGCAACATTTTTTGAACGAGGAGCTTGTCGTAGATAACACTCTTTAAGCATGATACATGGAAAACTAGGTGTACTTGAGAAGATGAAGGTAGCTCCAATTTGTATGCCATAGTATCAATATTTTGCAACACCTTGAAAGGACCATAGTAATTGGGTGATAATTTATTATAATTCTTAGCTTTCTTGAGGGAAATTTGTTTGTATGTTTGTAGCCGTAAAAATACCCAGTTGCATACATCAAAAATTCTTTCACTTCGATGTCGATATGACTATTGCTTCATTCAATTATATGCCTAAGTGAGGTTATCCATGAATAGTTGTAGAAATTGTTCTTGAATCTTAATGTGATCTTCGATTTCTTGAACCTTAGAGTTTTCTCTTAAAGATGATGTGATGGATGGTGGATGATATCCATAAAGTTCCATAAATGGTGTCATTTTTGTTGTAGTGTGGAAGGAAGTGTTATACCACCATCTGGTTATAGGTAACCACTTGACCCATTTTGTTTGTTTATTAGATACAAAGCAATGAAGATATCCTTCCAAACATTTGTTCACTAGCTCATATTTCCTGTCATATTGAGGATGATAAGATAAGATATGAGATAATTGAATATGAAGAGAAGAAAATAATTCCATTCAAAAATTTCCAGTGAAAATGGGATCTCTGTCACTTACAATAATATTTGGGTTTTCATGTAGCTTTTGAATTGTTTCCGTAAATAAAATAGAACATCTACTAGCTTTAAAATGGTGAGATAATGCACAAAATTGTACATACTTGGTAAGTCTATCAATTACCACCATCATGACACTCTTTCCTTCAAAATTGGGTAAACCTTTGATAAAATCCATTGATGCCTCCTCCCAACACTAACTTGGAATGGCTAAAGGTTTTAACAGATTAAGGCTCTTAATTGTCTCAAAATTATTTTGTTGGAAACCCAAACATTTTTCCACAAACTTTTGAATATCATATTTAAGGCGATCCCAAAAAAAAAATTTTCTTTACCCTGTGATGAGTTTTTAAAAAATTTGAGTTCCCTCTGTTATGCAGAATTATGAATTATGGATAAAACACATTCCCTAAATGTGGTGCTATGCATTTAGAACAACAAATAAAAGACTTTGCAGACACTTTCTCTAAGATTAAATAGACACACAGAAATATAGAGGAACTTACTTGTGATCCAAGCGCTCCCTATTCTCATTTTGTCGATGTTGTTGTAGCTTCCAATCCAACTTAGATCGTCAGAATAGTTCCTGCAAGTATAAACACTAAAAAACATAGAGATTGCAATATAAAGATGCCTATTTATCTTAATCATTTAGATCAATTGAACATTAAACATATATATCAGTTAAGAATCCATCATATGAAAATTACAAACATAATAAAATACATATATGGAAAAATGAGTAGCAATATTTATTAATGATTAGAAGGGGGAGGTTACAACCAATGATCGAGTTGATGGCACTAGCTCCAGCATCATCCCATCGTCATCAAAATAAACATCTCACCAGCAGCATATCACTCCTATCACTCTCTCAATTGAGAATCTGACAACATTTCTTTGCCAAATTTCTTCCTTCCCTAGCACTAGGATTTGTCCTCAATTTATAGTGCAACTGAAGGTAGTTTCTAAATCAATTAATTTCTAATAATATGAAAGACATGTTCCCAATATCAGAGGTGTTAGATGGACACATGGATTTGAAGTTTGACACATATGGAATCTTCTAGAAGGCACTGGCCATGTGGATATTCCAGAACAATCAGAATTTCACTCCCATTTGACCAACACACTCTTTAATGTCAGGAAGTGATTTTCAAAGCACCCTTGAATGGAGGTAACTACATATGCAATGCAGTTAGTCCCTTGAAAGGCAACTTTGGTGAGCTTATAAGTGATTTAACACATACTGCAAGCCCTGGAAACCTTGCAATAGAAATCATGGATGATTTGTTCTTGTCTTAGGGCATATAGCAATTGAAATGATAGGGGATTATAGACCCTATTTCATTGGTCCTGGGGATGATGTCAATTTTGACCAGGTCATTGGGAATGATGCCCAAATTTTCCTATAACAACTTCCCCTTAAAGCATGAAGGCAGAATAATAACAATATTTTTTGAATGAGATTCTTTACGATGTGATGGGCTGAAACTGAAGCGGAGTGGAGACCTACATCAATCTTAAAATACATTACATAATGATATATCCTCTTGATCACAAATTGTTGAGGGAGGCATTACCATTCTCAACACATAAACTATCTAATAACATGTACATAGTGCAGGAAGTCATCTACATTGGAATGTCTCCCAATACAAACATGCCTAGAGATATAAGCCCATGTTTGGATGACGATATGTATGTAAGGTCAGCGTACAGATGATGTGTATAGAAATCCTAAAACTGCAGCTTAGATGGTTGAAACTAGATCTAGGGTCTTCGTATCTCGTTCACTTGATCGTTCGGGTACAAATCTAGCCATATGAATATATGATTTGTAGTCGAACATGGTAAGACATCGTTTGATTACCAGCCAATGATGTGAGTTGTTAGCAAATGTGAGAGAACCACCATTGATGTTAATGGCTCTCAAGGCACTACAGTACATTTCGTAAGGCGTGAATAGATGATTTGATGTCAAATGACAAAAAAAATCTTTTGGTCAAAGGTCCAGAAGCGGGGATCTTTTCAATGCTGTAACAAGCCTCATGGTACTGGAAGATGATGTTTCTAAGTAAACTTCATGGATGACGATTTGATGTTAACAGGAAGTCACTTTATCACGAAATATGAGTTATTAATTTCAGAGAAAAAATGTGACTTGATATAGCAATTTTTAGGGATGGCTATCATGAGAATGAAGGTTTATGAGTATTGGATAAGGATGAGTATTCACTGGATAAATTCTCTTGAACAAATCGGCGACACTGAGATGAGTTGGCAGAATTGACCCAAAACCGAAGTGAAGGTATGATGAACCATAGGTATGAATGAACTGTCAAGAATATTACCCAACCTGAATAGTCATGATGATGGAGTGAAGTGTCATGTTGAAGAGCAAACTACTACCATAAAAGTTCTGTTCACTTTCCCAAATTTTCCCCGGTCATTTGTTGACCAATACCTCTTTATTGTTTAACAAGCTTGAGGAGGGTAACATATGCTTGATCTATAATTCAACCCTTCGGGTGAAAATGTATCACTGTTTAATAATTTAACGAGTCTAGCGATGAATGAAACTTGATTATTTCCATGATAGACAAGCCTGTCACTATTTTATGTTTTTACGAGCCTAATGAAATTGACAGCCCGGTCCTTTTCATATTTAGAGAGTTTGAAAAAGAAGAAAAAAAAAAACTCCATAAGTACTTTTTCGTAAAGTTGTCGTTCAGATCTGAAAAAGTGTAAAATAATATCTGAGAGAACCTCCTAGCCATGTTCGACTAAGGCATTCCTTTTCATAAAAAATCCATCTCAGTCCAAAAAAGGGTTAAAATTATACTGAGTAGATATCAATTCATTTACTTTTACGAGATAGAAAAGATAAGTGCTCGACAATATTTTCACATTATCGGAGTCTGAAAAGAGTTAAAAGAAGACTCCAGAGGTTCCTTTTTCACTGTTATCAAAGCTCAAAAAAGAGATAAAAGTGTTCTTCAAGTCCTTTTTCATTTTTATCAAATCTTGAAAAATAAGTATAAAAGTATGCTTTGTGGTCAAATCATTCTTGAAATAAATGTGCACGACTAATCTGCTCATCAGTTGCAAACCTGTTCAGAACAACATCAAATGGATTAAAAATACCTGTTTCATGATAAAAATTGAATAAAACCATAGTCACAACAATAAATATTATTTGAAAATAATAAAATGACTAATTAAAAGAGTTTTACTATTCATTTTTACCATTTGAAAGTTACCATTTGCATTTTGGAGCCCTGGACGTGTTTTTTTCCCCCGAACTTCAACGGTCGATTGTGTGCTATTGGTTAAAATGTTTTGAATGCCCCCTGCAAGAGCACATGTTGAATGCCCCGTGCTAGAGAAAATCCCCCCCAAGCCTCATTTAATTCACCTAAGTAGATTAATTGTTACTAAGAGCTGGATGGAATGAAGGTTCATTATAGGGGAGGATTTGTTTCATTTTTAAGGAGCTTGACATAGGAAAGGAACTATGCTCATGGCCTATTTCATTTTTTAATGAGGTTGAAACAGTAAAAGAATTATCCTCATGGGAACCTGTTTCATTCATCAAGGTTGACACAGGGAAATAACTATCCTCATGAATATGTTTAATTTTTTAACGAGGTTAACACAGTAAAAGAAACATTCTCATTATGCAGTTAGACCAGTGAGCATGCGTTGGAAAAGATGTAGTCTAACGAAATCATCATTTAAGGAGTTTGATGAGCACCATAAATGATAAGTTATAACATGCATCGATGGTTCTTCTCCAAGGTTTTCATGGAATTTTGGAATTTCTGAGGGTAACTTATGTGGTATGACCAGCCACCAAGGAGAATAACTGATTGGATCAACTTGATATTACTTTGAAGATGGGATTAAAGGATCAATCCGTTCAATACTCATAAGGGAGGAACCAGATAGGATTCTAGATGATGACATGGGTGAAGTCAATGGACAAAAAATCGAAGATGATGCAATATTAGATGTTGTCTAAACTAAAATAGATGGTTTAGTCTGGGATGTTATCTCAGCCATGGTCAAATGACCTAGTGTATACCCTATAGAATCTATGGGAACTCAAAGTAAAATAAGATCAACTGAATGAAAAGGAAGGTTATTGAGGAAAAGACTCATACAGGTAAAGCTCCTCCCTAAAATGAGTTGGAGTTAAATGTGTCTCGTGTTGTGATATTCCTTCAATCAAAATCAAGCTAGTTGGAATAACTTCGTCGTCAGGCCCAAAGTATATTTCAGGTGGTTGAATGCATGATATGGGAGACTCAATTGCTAAATAGATTGTGGAGTGACCAATACCAGAACAACTTCTAGTTGTTTGACTTTGGGATCTAGATGTTCCTCACGTAGGGAATATAGTAACTGAAATATAAGGGGATGATAGACCCTATTTCATTGGTCCTGGGGATGATTTCTAGTTTAATGAATAACAACTACCCCCTGAAGCATGATGGGATCCATATCAACTTTTGGTTAAACAACGTCAGGTTCGGGAGGTATGGTCTCACTGATTGGATGGATCGTGACCACGGGTAGCTATGAGGACTCTGTCTCGAAAAAAATAGATGAACCAGGATGTGTAGAAACAACTTGTGCCGACTTTGGTATATGTGAAGATGATGCTTCATGAGAGGTAGTAATGGCATTGGTTTCGGTAGAGCGATGTCACCTTCGCCAACTAGAAGTGGCTTCTAGTGGTAAAGGTGGTTTCAATTAAATTATACGCGAACGGCAGGGAAAGGGATGTTCTTCTTCCATGATGAATAATTTATTTTATGACCAAAAACAAATAAACAAAATAAAAGGGTAATTCTAGGAAATTTTTTTACCAAGAAACCATGAACTGTAGAATACCTCGTAGTGAACCAAGAACTACAGGCATGAAATCTCCCTGAATGTTGTTTTCCGTGTATCACAATATACAAAGCGGCCAACTCGGTTCACTATGGATGGATAGCAACCTAAAGTTTTCCTCCCAAATATACCTGAAGTTACATGGAGGCCAAGTCCGTATTTGCATTGTCTAATGTGAAACCACACAGTGAGAGCACACTTTTATACTTTTCTTACTATAACACTGCTTGATATACCCAAAGGTACGTGGAAGAGCTACAATATACTTACATACGTGGAGTGAGGTATCACACTCAGAATGTATCGCAGCAAATTAATGATAACTGCTATATTTAATGACGCAAGAACACATCTCTAGCCTAGACATTCTAAATGTTAACGTTATAGTTCCAACGCTTTTTTAAATAAATTGATGTAAATTTTAAGTTGATATTGTTTATTAATTTTCCTTTCAAGGTTCACCGTCATTATGTGATGGAAATTCCTAAAAATGAAAACTAAAATGATAATCAAACTTTTCAATTTTATATTTTTCAATGAAAATCCTAGCTACTAAAGGGAAAGAGAAATCAGTTTTGAGAGCAAACAACAAAGAGCACAAACTAATATGCAACTTTCCTAACTTGTTCTTATGCAAAACAAACAATTCACTACATGAAAATGCAGGTTTTTCTTTTCAATCCCCTTAATGTGAATGCAAAAAGGAAACTATATGTATAAAATCAACAAAAAACAAATGCTTTCTTCTTTGAGAAACTCCAAATTTAACAACAATTTCTCTTTTAGGAGAAAAGAAGAATGGAACTACAAATTTTCCTATAGGAAACGAATAATTTAACGACAATTTCCTTTACGAAAACAAATGGATCTAATGTGGAAATAAAATAATTTGAATTTGATTTGTCAATGATAAAGAAAAACACTTAAAGAGACATTGAACAAACTTACTTTTCAAAGGAGGAAGAATTAGGAAAATTCGCTGGTATCAATGAGGTATGAGGCAATTGAAAGAAAAAAAAACATAAGGCTAAGTATGATGGTGATGAAAAATTCAAAGATAATTTGGTTGGGGGAAACATAGTCTCTAAAGGGAGACAATGCGTTGCAAAGCACCCCTGAGTGGGAGACAGTGCTTTGCAGAGCACTGTGTCTTGACCAAAAGTGCGTTGGGCACAACAGAGATTCAAAATTCAAGCTACAGAACACACTTCTAATGCAATTCTTTGATTAAAAAGTCTAATAATTTATAGTATATTCTATTGGGTGGATAAGAAAAGGAAAAAACAGCAAGAATGATAAGGAAAACTCCCCAGCGGAGTTTCCAATTTTTTATGTAGAATTATGAATTATGGACAAAACACATTCCCTAAATGTGGTGCTATGAATTTAGAACAATAGATCAAATACTTTGCAGACACTTTCTCTAAGAGTAAATAGACACACATAAATATAGAATAACGTACTTGTTATCCAAGTGCTTCCTATTCTCCTTCTGTCGCTCTTGGTGTAGCTTCCAATCCAACTTAGATTGCCAGATTAGTTCCTGCAAGTATAAACACTAAAAAAAAAAGATATTGCAATATACAGATGCCTATTTATCTTAATTAGTTAAATTTCTTGAACATTAAACATATATATCATTTAAGAATCCATCATATGAAAAGTAGAAACATAAACAGATACATATATGTGAAAATGAACATCAATCTTCATTAATGAGTAGAAGGGGGAGGTTACAACCAACGATCAATTTGATGTCACCAGCTCCAGCATCATCCCAACCTCATCATAATCAACATCTCACCATCAACATATCACTCCTATCACTATCTCAATTGAGAATCCAACAACATTTCTTTACCAAATTTCTTCCTTCCCTAGCACTAGGATCTGTGCTCAATTTATAGGGAAACTGAAGGTAGTTTCTCAATCAAATACTTTTTAATAATAGGCAAGACATGTTCCCAATATTAGAGGTGTTAGATAAACACATGGATTCAATGTTTGACACATATGAACTCTTCTAGAAGGCACTATCCATGTGGATATTCTGGAACAATGAGAATTTCGCTTCCATTTTACTAACACATTCTTAAATGTCAGGAAGTGCTTTGCAAAGCACCCTTGAATGGAGGTAACTACATATGCAACGCAGTTAGTCCCTTCAGCGGTAGTGTTGGTGAGCTCATAAGTGATATAACATATACTTCAAACCTTGGAAACCTTGCAATATAAGTCATGGATGATTTGTTCTTGTCTTAGGGCATGTAGCAACTGAAATGATAGGGGATGATAGACCCTATTTCGTTGGTCCTGGGGATGATGTCCAGTTTGCGTGGGTCATCAGGAATGATGCCCAAATCGACCTATAACACCCTCCTAAGGGGTAGGTGTGCAATTCCAAAATAATATTTTGATTGAGTTGGGAATTATTACAAATATATAAGTGATATTTGCACCATAATTAATCACTTTTCATCTAAATGTATCAGATGTATTTGGATCTTGG
>CM076574.1:908338765-908397848 GCA_034641835.2 Pinus albicaulis
CTGCATTGTCCTAAGGGTGAATTAGACATTTGGCTTGTTCATCTCATGATTGATTATTTTAACAAACAACCTTTGAGACTATGAAGGTCAGTGCTTCCTTGAAAAAACCAAGCACTTTCTCCTGCATGTGTAATGGCATTGGTTATCATCTGTTCTATTTGATTTTGAACAAAACAGGCCTCTTATGATTTGCATGTTTACTGATGACAGGTCCTTCTAGAGTTCAACAATCCATATGGTTTGCAAGTTTGAAATGAGCTCTTTTATCAGGCCAAACTCCCCTTTCCTTTGAGCTTATCATATTTCCACTATATTTCCTGTTATGGTCAGCAATTACATTCATGAAATCTGAAGATATTGTTTCATTGTTTTAGTAAAGGCAAACCTGGACTTCTGCAACCTTCTGAGTCAACACTGGCCTGCGCCCTCTGCTTATGTATGAAGGAGGCGCCCTAACCCTCTGCTTGTAATTGAAGGAGGTTGTGGGCCTTGACAATTTACCATTTTTGCTGAGACAGTGGCGACCCTTTCTTACTGTGATTTTCATGCTGGAAAGAGCTGTAAGGTCCTGATGAGTGACTTTTGTTTTGCAGCTTCATCTCAGGCTCATAATACACTTAGAAGCAGTTGTTCCTCTAACTGTAAACTCAAACTTTTACTCCATGAGATGAAATATATTTCCTGTCATTTGTAGAACCATAGAACACAGTGAACAACCTACTAGTCAGCTTGAGATTGGGCTTTATGCAGTGCTGAGATCTAGGGGGTATGAGTGGCGCGACTTAAGGCTGCTTATCAATTTCATTTGCAAAGTAAGGAATCAGTCATGGCAGGTCTTTTTTGCAGATGAGGGCTTTTTGGCCTTTTGAGGATTTGCCAAAGGTGAAATGTCCTAAAACGCCACTTCCTAACATAGGGGAGACTTTTTGAAACAGATGTGGATTTGCTTTTTTAAAGCTGATGGGCAGGTCAATAAGGCTGAAGCTGGATAGGATTGTGATATGAGGTTTTTGATTTCGACATGGGAGAACTGAAAAGGTAGAAAGGTAAAAAAAGTTTTGGGAGGGTTTTCTGGATGACCTATTGACATAAGGAAATCAGTTTCTAGAAAACTCAGCTGTAGATATAGTCATCACTAACATGTAAAAATACTGATGGCTAATAGTGGCTCCATTTGGGGAGGGCAGCTCCTCGTCAGGAGGTGTCCAGAATTCAGATCTTTGGCTTATGAAGACCAGTGCCTTATCCATTGTGAAAAATTTACCCTTTTCTTGATGTTATTTCTGAACAGTGACAGCATGGTTAACATGGATAATATAAATGGCACAAAGCAATGCTTCCACATCCTCATCCTTTCTTGTGAGTGCATCTGCAACAACATTTTTCTTCCCCTTTTTGTAGATGATTTCAAAGTCATAACCCAACATCTTTGTGACCAATTTTTGCTACTCCTCTGAAGATAATATTTGTTCCAAAAATTATTTAAGTCTTTCATGATTTTTTTTACCTTAAAGTTTCTTCCCATTACATAAGGTCTCCATTTCTTTAGTACATGCAGTATTTCCAACATTTCCTTCTCATAAATAGGTTTTTGTAAATTCTTTCCTTTGATTGGATGACTTTCAAAAGAAATGGATATTCCTTCTTGCATTAAAAGAACAAAAATTCCATTTCTTGAGGCATCACATTCCACAATAAATGTTTTTGTTTAGTCTGGCATAGATAAGAGCGGTGTTTGGCACATTTCCTCTTTAATATGTCCAAAGGCCTTATTTTCTTTTGGAGTCCAACAAAATGCATCTTTCTTCAATATTGTTGTTAGAGGTGCTGCTATTATACCCTAATTCTTAAATAAATTCCAATAATACCCTATCAACTTGAGAATCCTTGAAGATGCTTTATGGTTGTGGGGATTTTCCATTCCTTAATGCATTTAATTTTTTTAGTGTCTACCTTCACACCCTCATGAGATACAATATGACCCAAATATTCCACCTCCTCTACTCCAAAGAAACATTTGTAGGTTTTTGGATATAAATTTTTCTTCTCCAATAGTTTGAGAACCCTAACAATATGTTAAAAATTATCCTTCCAAGACTTTATATATATTGGTATATCATCAAAAATACTAACAAAAACTTTCTTAGGAATGGTTTGAAAATGAAATTCATCAAACCTTGAAATGTGGAAGATGCATTAGTAAGTAAAAAAATTAATGAAAAAAAATTCATAATGACCCTCATGAGTTCTAAACGTTGTTTCCATAATATCTTATGTATTCATTCTAATTTGATGATATCCTGAATGAAGATCCAACTTGGTGAAGTAAATTTCTCCATGCAATTGATCCAACAATTCATCAATGACATGAAAGGGAAATTTATATTTAATAGTGATATCGTTGAGCTCCCTATAATCCGGACATATACATCATGATAGATCCTTCTTGTGCACCAATACTACTGGAGCGTATAAATAAATTTGACTAGGTTGAATTATACCTGCCTCTAGCATTTTCGAAACCATACATTCAATTTCACCCTTTTGGGCATATGGATATATGTAAGGTCTAATATTTGCAGGAACACTTCCTAGAATAAAATGAATAGAATTATCATGATCGGGAATAGGTGAGGGGTCTTTGGGAGCCTCAAAAACCTTTGAATGATTGTCCAAGACTTTTTTGACATTTGAAGAAATAAATGATTTCAATTTTTGAACCTCCAGTGAGCATAATTTTCTAATTATGCCTCATTGTTCTTTCTTAAGAATATTTGGCATGCCATTAGAGCTAATTATATTTATAAGTTTCCTTGTGATACCCTTTAGTTCAAATTCCTTTCCTTGCACAAAAAATATTAAGAAAATTTCTTGATAGTTAAAATCTATCATCCCCAAAGATTGTAACCATTGGACTTCTTGTACAACACAACACCACCCATTGTAATGGAAAGCATTGGACTATTCAATAAATATTCCCCCATGGTTAGCTTGATATTATGGCACTTTCTAGAGAAATCTATAGGTCATCCATTTTCAAACATCACTTTACACTATGGTTCTAGATATAAGAATAAATTCAATTCCTTAGCTATCTTACAATGAATACAATTATTGGTAATATGTGAATCAATCAGAACTATTAACTTTTTCTTCTTGATATATCCTTCTATCTTGAGAGTTTGAGGAGTGGTAATTACTACCAGTGCATATTACAACTTATGGTTGGATTGATTTCTTCTTCTCTTGGGTTGGTTCCTGGTGTATATCCTCCTCTTTTGATGTTTATTGTTCCTTTTTTTCCTCCTTTACACAATATATGTAGAGTAATTTCTTCTCATGACACTTATTATCTTTAGTGTAGTTTCTATCAAAACTGTAACACATCCTTTTTTCTATTTTTTCCTCCAATTTTTGTGGTGTAAACCTTGTAGGTTTTGGAATACTAGGAGAAGAAAAACTTCCATATTTATAGTTGTGAGTGGTATACTTCCTTTTTTCAATAATTTTTATTTCAAATTTTCTTTCCACCCTTAATGCCTTCTCCAAGGAATTAGGTTCCCAAAGGCAAACCTCATGTTGGATTTTATATTATAAATTCCCTATGAAGACATCAATATTATGCTCGTATTTAATATTGGTTACCCTAATATTCAATTTTTTTGAAGTCTTTAATGTGCTCCGCCATCAAACTCTTTTTTTTTTCAGATTCATCAATTGGGTAAAGAAGGTGTTTTTTTGTGTATCTCCATAATGTGCTTTCATTTACTCCATATAAATCGACTAGGTGACAAGTGGTTTATGAGAAAAAATACATCTATACCATACAAACTTATTGGGTTCTAAATATAAATATTCAATACAAACCTTTTATGGTTGCACATCCTTTAAATCAAAATATTGCTCCATCTGTAGTATCCAAGTTACTGGATCCTTTCCATCAAACTTACTCACATATATATATATATATATATATATATATATATATTTGGAATGTGGTGGTTCTTGAACCCCATATTGGAGTCTCTAAAGTCATAATTCATATTCCTCTTTTCATATTTATTTTCATTGATTACCTTTTCACCACCGTGAAGCCTTTCTTCCAAAAAATTTATCATCCATTCCTTCAACCCTTCCATGTCAACTATTCATATCACATTTTATTTATACTTTTAAAAATCCATGTCATCTTTTAATTTTTCTTTTAAACCATCAGTATTCCCTTTAATTTCATCTTTGGTTGCTCTTTGTGAGAGAGAAATTTGTCGCACTTGGTCTCATAATTTTGATATATCATGTTGTAATTCTTCCTCTTCATGTGTCATAGTAGATATTTCTGAGGGATTAATGGCTATAGGATTTTTTTTTATAGTTATTTTAGAACCCAATATTGATATATATGCTTCAATCTGCCCTTGGAATCACCTCAAACTAATTTTTAAAAAAAAAAGTTATGAATTTGTTTTTTAAAATACTCACATTTTTCTTGATTTTAGTAGCTCAATATTGAAACTATTGTAAATCTATAGTTTAGGCTGTAAAAGGTCTTAAATTCCATCATATGGTATCCTTATGATTATTCTTTCCAATTCCACAATTTAGACCAAAATTGGATTCTTCAATATAAATTTATTCCCAATATCCCACAATGTCTCGATTATGGATTGGTTCAGTAGATCTAACTTGTACGGAGTTCCATATGTCACTATTTATATTTTCAGCCCTAAAATTTCTACACATGAGACTATATTTCATTATATTTATTTCAATATTTATGAAATTAAAATTATATTCTTTAATATAAAGTTATTACTATTTTCCCTTGGTGACTTGTTTATGACATAATTTTTGAGCATGTAGAAACTTTAAATTCTTCAGACCATATATCCAAAAATATAGAGAAACAAGACCTGAAATTCATACACGAAGTTCATTAATATTTATACTCCATATGGTTTCATTGGAAGAGTCTTAAGCTTCATATAAAAAAAATTATAGCGAAAATTCCAAGATGACCTATTTGAAGCAACTAAACCCTAGAATCCAAAGCTCTGATACTAAATGTTTTGCAGCCAACTCACAAAATAGATTAAAATATAGATCAATGACTTAAATATTATCCTCTTCGAGGAGGAAACCTATTTTACATTACATATATGAAAAATTCTTGGATGATACAAATGATCATACCTCCTTGGTATATATAGGGGTCTAAGGGGCCACAATATAACCAGAGCCATCATATCAATAATAATGTAAGGGCACAACAATAAAAATAATGGGCTTCTATGGGGCACAAAAATAACAACATGGGGGATAAATTGGCACAACAATAACAATAGGAGATACACTAACAATAACAATAAAGGGAACATACTAGTATTATATGGAGCTAACACTACAAGAATTATTAAAATAAGTTTATGGTTTCCTCCATTTAAGGGTTTCCACATACAATTCATGCTCTTATGTGTTTGTTATAAGTTTGATGAATTATAAGGTTTTAACTGTTTTAAAAGTGTAAATTAGCCATTATATTTATTCAACCACCCCTTGCTATAATATTTATTCCAACAATTGTTATGAGAGCAGGTTCCTTAAGTAGTAGTCTAACCACTAGAAGAAATAACAAACAAGAAAAATAGGGAGTCTCGATGGTGATTTCACAAATATAGCTCCCCAATTTAATGTAACAAAGTATGATTTATATAAATTTAGAATGAGAACATATTTGATGTATTTGGTTCTGATGTTTGGTATGCAGTTGTGGATGTATATAAATAGAAAAAAAATATTTTGATTAAGAAAGATGAAAAACTAGAATTATCATACAATACAAAAGGAATTAATGTTATTCTTAGTGGCCTCTTAGAATTAGAATTTTTCAAAGTTGTACATTGAAAATCAGTAAAGGAGATCTGGGACAATTTACAAAGAACCTATGAAGGATATGACCATGTAAATAGAGGTAAACTTCAATTTTATCAAATGCAATTTCAAATATTAAGGATGAAAGAAGATGAAAACATATCAACATCCTTCCTTTATATGGATGAGGTAGTTAATAGTATTTAAGGTCTTAATGAAGTGATTGATGAAGATATGGTATTTAAAAATTTTCTTGAGATATCTCACCTCTAGATTCCATGCAAAAGTTTCATCATTGAAAGAACTAAAAGATATTAAAAATCTATCTATGGATCAACTTCATGGTATCTTGATACTCTATGAAAGGAGGGTCATTAAGGAGAAGTTTGGATCAATGGAGGAAGCCTTCAAAGTATAAAATAAGAGAAACTATGATCATAATTGTTTAAGCTCTCAATATGATGAGGAAGAAGCACAATTGTGAGGAAATTGAAGAGAGGATCTGGAAGGTATTAATTAGGCCACCTTCAAAGTGTTTTAAATATTGAAGAATTGGTCATTATGCTTCTAGGTTACCCTACAGAAAGACATATAATGAATGTGATGATAATGAAAATAAGAAATATAGGAAATACAAGAAGGATAAAACATTCAAGAAGAAAGGATTCTATTCTAAATAGGATAATCGTTTATCAATGGAAGAGGATGAACAACCATCGTATGAGTATCAGAAAAAAAATATTTCATTCTCATGTACACAAAGATGGAAATAAATGATGATGAATAGGATCAAGAGGAGAGTAATGTATATGTCTCAGATGATGACGAAGAACCCATTCTATTCTTTTCCATCAATGTAGAAGTTAATTAGAAAGATAAATAATATGTACTACAATCTATCTCCAAAGTAACGAGCAAAGGAAGTGTAATATTCCACTCTGTTTTTGTTGTGGAAATGAAGTTCATTTTACTTCTAGATTTACATAAGAAAAATATGATGGAAATTATGATGGACATGATTTTCTAGTCATGAATGCTCAAATCATTGATCAATAATCTAAAGAAAACTAAAAAAAGAAGACAAATGTAGATGAGGAAATTTAAGGTAAGAAATTTTGTTAATATGAGCTCTTTCTTGTCCGTGGGTGGTAGCACAATTGGAAAAAAAGCATGTTGTCAATCCCTTCTATATCCAAGTGATCGGAAGTTCAATACCCTTGGACATATCTCATCAACCAAGCTTTAAAATAAAAATGTGAGCTCTTTGTTGCCTTAAAAGAGATAAAGAGACTTACAATAATTAAAAAAAAAACCAAAAGAAGCTATTGTAGTATTTTGAGAATAAGTATCGTGATATTTATGAAATATAGAAAATAGTTGTCATCCTTAAAACTCAATTGGAAGAATAAATACAAATGAAATAAGTGTTCACAAGTTATCTAAGAATACTAGAAGGACATTTTGAGAAACTAGAAGCTAATATTGTTTCCTTGAGAAATGATCTTGAAAAGGAAAATGATCAACTGATGTTTGTAAGGAGCATTGAGATATTCGATAATATACTCAATAGCTAGGGATCCCCTCTGATTAGGACAAGCATCGAATATTATGAATTTTTCAAGGGAGAATCAAGTACAAACACATTAAAGACAAAATAACATAAGATTTATGTCAATGGGCTTAAAGGAACCAATAATCAATCAAATATAGTGATAAACAAATCCAAAGATCATCATATAGTATTAATAAAATGAGCCAAAGAAATAATAGGAAAGAAGGTAAGGATCAACTAAAAGAAAATCAGATCAATTCCATAGGTAGAGATGGAGGAAAAAATTTGTACAAGTCTGAACTTCCTCAAGAAAGAAACCAAAGCAATCCAGTTCCTTCAAAATGATCAATTCCTCAAACTTGAAGACCCTTGACATCAAGATTCTCAAAATTATTTAATGAATATTGTTTTATTTCTATTAAATTTGGTCACAAAGAAAAATATTATAGATCAAGAAGCAGTAAAAGTTCTTATCAAACTTTAGTGAGTAGCCTTATCATATTTAGAAATTCCTACAATAATGGAATCAGGAACCTCAATTCATCTTCTCCCTTGTTGGATCACATTCAATTTTTCAAGTGCAACAATTTTAGACACAAAGCACATGATTTGGGAAGAAGTATATTAATTCCTAAATATAAAAGAAGAAAAAAAGACATCACCATCAATAATAATCAAAGAAAAAATATATGGAGAAGGAAGAAATAGCCACATGAAGAATGTAGTCTATCTCAATGTGTTCAAGATAAATGAATCCAATTGTATATAGATAACCTATGTTCAAATCATATGACAAGTGATAAAATAAATTTATTTCTCTCAAGGAAGTCAAAGGAGGTAGTGTCACCCTTGGCAATAATAATACATGAAGAACTATTGAAAATGGTACATTCGATATTGATGATCGAAGGTTAAATAATATAAATGATCTACATGTTGAATTTTTGAAGAAATATTTGTTAAGTGTAGGTTAAATGATCGATAAAAGGTCTGATCTCACATTCAATTCCAATTATGTGAAATAAGAAAAGTGGCTTTAAGAATATTGGTAGAAAATGCAAGCATGTCTCCAGACAAATTTGGGTATGTCCTCAATGAGATTAAAAGGAAGGAAAACTTCTCTATGGGGATAATGTCCCTAACAACACAGTTTTGAATGAAAGTATAACTTAAAATGAAGCAAGAGTTGCAAGGTTCTATAAAGAAAATGGAAGTGGGATAATGAGATCTACAGGAGAATCATGATATACATGATCCAAATACTGTGAATGATGAAATTCAAATCAACATAGATTCCAATACCTTTTGAAAATTGAAAGTATATGAAAAAAGTGCAAATTATGAGAACTAGACATTTGTGTTCATACATGGACAACAAAGATGAAAGGTGGATGAAATAATATTTATTTTCAGGGACAATTTTTTTTTTTTTGAATAAGTCATTAGGTTGGAGTAGTTATACCATCTTATAGTTTAATGGAGCCGATGAAGATACCATTGAAAAAAATTCATTGATGGAAAAGGGTGTTTAAGGTTTCCTGTGTTCATATAAGCCACAATTGTCATGTATTGTTGTAGTGTTCCTTGATAGATATGGATGATATTTTTTTGATGTATTATCAAATGGATAGAGTACGTTAATGATGCAATTCCTAATGATCAAAGGTTTGTATACTATTTTTGAGCCGATGGTGCTTCTATTTTTAGTATGATCATGTTGACAGAGTGTGTTGCTGAGAAATAGGGTATTTTGTAGAGGTTCTTGAAAATTCAGTGATGTAAATGGTTGTATATCTCGACGAATAATTTTTAGTTTTCCCTAATTTAGAGAATGGACACATATTAAAGCTTATCAATCTAGGCTTACATTTTTTGTATACTAGATTGAAAATCAATAAGTGGTGGTTGCAACCCACGTTACTAATAAGCAATATGCACCTGTGTCATGTAGTTTGCAAAAGGAAAACCTCATGTTTTCCAAATGAAGTTACATTTTCTTGGAATTATTTTGGCTTATGTAATCATTACAATGGGTTGATGTCATTCTATAAACAATATTTGGTGGACCATTAATGTTTTTTTATATTCAAAATATGAAATAATGTGAAATGAATAAGTGGAATACAAAGAGATAGTTTTTGAGTACAAATAGGTTTCTTTAGAATACAAATAGGAATCTAGTTATATAAAAATGATTTTTTGGAATGTTGTTTTTGTTAGAGATTTGGTTGATTTGGTGTGATACCTAGTTCATGGATTTCCTGGAAAAGGGAGGAGGAATATTAGCAAATGTGGCACGAATTTGAGGAAGATGACTAAAGGAGATAAATAGTTCAAAAGGAGGTAGAGACAAAGTATATAAAAAATACAAAGAGACGGAGGTATTTATAATTTAATACTAGGTAATACAACATATTAAAACTTTCATTATTAGAGAATTTTTGTATCCTTTCAGGTAGTAGCCTAAAAAATAATAGGTTGGAGACTGTAGTGGAAGTGGGTTCTTCCATAAAGTTGTATCCTAAAAACGAAAAGTGAGGTTGAAGCCTCCTATATGTAGGAGCCTACAAAAGTTGATGTATAAGTGGGAGTGGTTGTTCCTAGCAAGTTTTATCTTACAAAATAGAAGAGAGGATGAAGCCTCCTATAGGTGGTTTCCTACAAATTTTGATGTAAAAAGGGATTGGGTGCTTGCATTTACATCACAAAAAAAAATATGTTTTGTTATGTGTTATGGTTTTATATGTTTTTATTGGTATAGGGTAGTGATAAATGTGTCAACATTTTTATGTATTTTTTGTCGATGTGACAAAGACCCTACAAAATTTTTCCTACACTTGAATTTTAGAGCCTAGTGGGCATCTTGCGATCGGTCGTTCCATAGTCACTTCTTGGTTGACTGATGTCTTATTAAGTCTTTGAGCTCCCTCTTGGATTATAAGTGTCGAAGTCACTTTCTCACACAATATAGTCTGCAACAAGTTCATTAACACATTATTTTACACAAGCTTGTACATGCATAACATAATTCATCAAGACTGTGCATGTACAATGATTAGTCCATGTCGATAGTTAGTGCAATCTTTCAGTGAAAATAACTCACTTTTGGTTGTGATTGTACTTTTATTTTAGTGAGTTTTCCATTGCATTCATTCACTTTAGCGAGTGTCACTTTCATGTTTTCGAGTATCTCCCTCACTTGCTTTCATCTAAATTAGTGTTTTTTTCACGTTATCTTAGATTTGGCATCTGTTTTTTTTACCATCGTTCGCATATTGCAAGTGTCATTTTCACTTTTCTCTTCATATAGAAAAGGTCATCTTTTGGCATGGGAACTGTCGCTTATCATGTAAAGTGGAGTTTTTTATTGTTTAAATGGGTAAATTTGGATTTTATGAGTCCTAATAGTCATGTAGACATGTTTTACACTCACTACCAAAGTTTTATGCACTATTGCACAAGTGTCGTCACTTTCATCGCAAAGTGTATATTATGTGTCATACTTGGAGAGGTATGTTGCATTGTTGTCACATTAAGGGAATCATGTTGTTATTTTTTTTTTAGTGATAATTTTTTTTTCATCATTTTTCCAAGTGTGTGATCATGATATAGTTTTGTCTCTACTCACTTAAGCCTCACTGATCGCACACTCGGCCTTATCCAAAAATTATGTTCCCAGGAAACTTGACTTCACTCAAACTTCTTGAACTGTGCATTACGTAGTCTCAACCCTCAAGCCATAACCTTTCCTTTTGGAAATGTGCATTGAATAGTCTGAGTGCTCATTCCTGGTCCTTAAGCTCCAAATCTATATAATCCTTTCCTTCGGCCAGCCTTCTCTACGCATTGCGCAGTCTCAAGCATGAAGCCTCATCCTTGAGTTCTTGAACTATGAAACTACACAATCACTTGGTCATTCTTCCTCCAAAACTGTGCATTGGGAAACCTCAATATTTAAGCCTCAATATTGAGGCCTTGAACCCCTCAACTACATGATATCCTAGCATGTTATCCTTTATCAACTACACATTCGATGACGTGAAGCCTCAATATTGACCTCTTGAGTTCCTCAAGTACACATCACTCACCCTAGTCCTTCATAAATGTGCACTGTGAATTCTCAAGCCTCAAGCCTCCAACTTGAGCCCTTAACTCCCCCAACTACACAATCCATCTACCCACACCTCCAAAACTACACATTGTGTAGTCTCAAGGTTCAAGCCACTAGCTTGATTTGTTGAGTACCTCAATTGCACAATCCTTTGACCCCAACCGTCCTGAACTATGAATTATGTAGTATCAAGCCTCACTCCTAGACCTTGGCCTCTGAAACTGCACAATCCCTGAGTTATTCACTCAACCAGCCACTAGTTCTTTCCCTAACTAGTGATTTCATGAAGCATCATAGGAAAGGTTTTTATCATACTGATGTTGTCTTGTCATGGATGGATTGTAGCACAGGTATTCTATTATTTCATGATAGGATTTTGATAAGGATATGGATAAGGATACTAGGCTAAAAGACACCTAAGGAGATGATGAGATAATATGATCATTAAGAAAGAAGGCCAATGAACACTAGATTAAAAAAAATACCAAAGATTAGGACCGCATGGTGACTTCATCTGATTCACAACCCTTTGGAGGGAAAACATCAAGAAAAAAATATATATCATGCAGACAAAATATTGGATACATCTTTCAATGGAGACAAAGCATCAAGAAGGATAGCTTAGAACTGTGACATCATCTTGCAGTACATGTCATCCGTGTCATGTCATGTCTGGGCACGAGTCATTATTTGCCACATAATTTTTGGATTATGTAAATTCAATATTGGATAAATTTAATATAAAGTGGAAGTCCAAGGGTCATCCAAGTAATACGAAAAGTCATGTATTAAGTTGAAAGGTCATTGAGTAATCAAACAGTCATGAGAGTAGTCCAAGAGTCACAAGGGAGGTGAATGGTCACCCCATTTGTTATATATATACACCCCCATTTCCCATGTAAAGCAATTTTCATCTTGGTTACTCCTACCAGACATTGAAGAGGAGGATAGTTGTTTTGGAGGAGAATGTGATTACTTTAATGCTCCACTATTGGGGCTAGTGGTGTTCATTGTCTTGATGTAGCCTGGAAATTTTACTTAATTCAGAAGCTCATTGAGCCAAAATTATTTCATGCATATTTCGTGAATATTGTAAGACTATTTTTTGAAAGTTTGTGTTACAGTAAAAATAACCTCCTCATCATCTCAGAGGAGAAGCATACATGGAAGGAAGAAAATGACCTAGACAAAGACCTATCTTTCCAAGGTAATGCACCCTCGAGACAACTAGGTCGAGTTATAACACATCCCTGCCTCTTTAAGAGAGCGTTAATGCATAGATTAACACACTATCTTGCCTAACGAATAATGTTACTCGTGCTTCATAAGGAAAAATGGACAAATTCTACATTAACTAACTGACATTTCCAGCTTTTTCTCAAGGAGCCAGTCTAAAAAGCAGGCAACCTGTGGTGCAGGCCTCTGATTGGACATTACTAAACCAAACTAAGCATCCAAAGAGGGAAAAATATATGAAAATTATGGAAACATCATGGATTTTTCTGTATTCAAACTAATGGAGAAGAATGGCAAGATTGATGCTCCCACACTCTTATAAATTGTAGGCTAGGGCTCACTGTCAAAGGTCGAAAGGTTGATTATGTGAGGAGCATAATTTTTTCGTTGAGTGTGAGGTTTAATGATTTCCTAGGTTCATTGAGAACTCTTGGCCTAAGCATTTTCACACTTGGATATTGAGGAGAGAGAGAAAGGAGTTGGAGGACTGAGGGAATCTTAGCCAAACTGATGGTTGTAATCTTCCTTCTCTAAATAATAGAAATGCCTTTATTTTTTCCACTTGGTGTCTTATTGATGCATCTATTGTTTATTTTTTTAAGATACATGTTATAAGTCACTTATATCTACATATTTCATTGTTTTATTATATACTTGTTTGATTTTTGTAGTGATAAAACTGTGAAGATTACACTAGTTCATTGTTTGTTTGTAGGATTCAGACTTGGAGCCGGTGAGGAGGACTTCCGCCACACTCCATTGCACTCTCCAACAGATCTACATTATACATCGAGGTAATTGTTCAGTACTTCACTTTGTCAATGAAGCATTAGTATGAACATGTATGTATTTTCTTTGTGAATGTTGCAGCTAATCTGACTGTCTTCCTTAGGTCCCAGGAAGGCCCAAGCGGGATCTTACTCCAGCTACCACCTATGAATTTTACCCCTAAGAAAAATTGGGGACTCCACTGGGGTCTAATCCTTGGTTCTTGGTTGTTTACTTCTGAGCCTTTGGTTCTTTCCCTATGTTGTAACTCCTAGAGACAGTCTAGAGTTGCCATAGACCAGTGCCTATGACATCTTAGCATAGCAAGGAGCATATAATATAACTTGGGTTGTCAATCCAAATACTCTCCTGCTATCTCTTTTAAAACAAGGAAAATGGTTTGAATGGAACCAAACTCTCCCAGAAGCTGATACAGAGACAAGAATAGTGTAGGAACAACATGCAAAATTCTAGCATTAAGGAACAGACAATTCAGAGACAACTTACTGTAAAGAGGGCCGATTCAAGTAATATACCACATAAATCAAATATCAGAGGGTGTATGTAGTGAAGAAAACATCAAGGAGATACTAGTTAACATGAGGCTGATACCCGGATACACAACAGAACCACATATGGGCTTATCAATCTAAGAATCCATACGTGACAATGGCGTTTTAAAAGCACCCTCCTCAAGCAACTAATATAGCAGAAATATGAATGAGATGAATATGAAACACTATATCATGTCTGGGCTAATTTAAAGCGCTTGACTGATTCAAGTATGGGCATCAACTGGGATGAATCCTTACCTAAAGTCAGTGAGCCACTCGCATTCCAGAATCATGATACAAGAAGAAGATATATGAAATGAAAAATTGTATTAAGCACATAAAAGAGGTTTACATACTATGAGATACCACAGACCAGAATCCTCATTACAGGTATAACTCCTCCTCACTGAGACCCTACGGGCTCTGAGCCTTCATACAGAAATTTTACAATTATGCATACAAGAGCTTCTCACTGCATAGTTTGCTGATAGAAATCTGGAACCTCTACAATGTCTTTCTTTTTGGATTTTATAGAAGAGATAGAAATCTCTAGATAGTGAGGTGGGTGATACACATTTAATAATCTGATTTGAAACAAAGTGGCGGAAAATATTGGCGCCCATACTGTGAATGACTGAATATAATTATTTGTACTTTGCAATCTACCTCTAGAAATAAATGAACTGGAAGAAAATCTCTTCAGGAACATGGCATGAGGATAATTCTTCGTGAACATTCTGTACGTCCCTAAAGGGGACTCGACTGAAATATCACCTTGAGAACATTTCTTTCTGAGCATTGTACCTTCCGATATTTGGATTTAAATCCAAGACCTTAAATGCAGGAAGTTGTATCTTTCGGCCTTTCACTGATATTTTTATGCTGCGAAATTAATGACTTCAGCTACCAGAACCTACCTTTTGTACTGCTCTGAGAGGTGCGATAGATTTTCTTTGTATTTCCATTAATGAGGTCATATCACAACCACTACCCCAAGCTTTCCTTCATAAACTCTTCCTTTGCAGGCCAATTTTTGGATGCGTCCTTGACCTCTGGGGTGAAGGGGGAGATTAATGGAAGATTCCTGTTGCTGCAACCTGCAAAAACACAGAAACATATATAAAAAAAAATGGGACACAGGGGTGGTGAATGCTATGGCGGCCATGGAAATGATGACACAGGCTGAGCAAAGTGGTGTGATGATGCAGGGTGGTGAAGGAGGATGCAGAGGCACACGATAAATGGACCTGGCGGAAACCCGTAACTCGAACACTGAAATATGATGCCTAAGTGGAGTATATGAATGGTGGAGGGTAATGCCAATGCCACATGGTCGTATGAAAGGTCAAGCGGAGGGGGTGATGTGGAAACAGACTTGGTTGGTCAGAGGGGTGTGACAATAATTTAGGGCCACGCGATCAAAAATGAAATCAACGGTTGAAAATGTGTTGTACAACGGCGGAATGGTGGACCTGAGCGTTATGTAACTTGTGTTAAATCTCGTACAACTTTGGAGGACGGCCACCGTTGGGTGAAGGCTGATAGATCCAACGGCACTGATGAATTCAGTTGCCCATCTTTGGTCAGAATTTTAACGCGCGAAATAGGCGGTTTGGAGATTGTACATGAGGACACTTTTCATGCGATCTATGGAATCGCTGGCTCCAAGGGAAATACTGCCTGCCCCGAGTGGGCGGTGCGAAATAAACCGCCGGTTTTCAGGTGCGGGGGCTACCATGACAAATTAAAATACGGGCCGTTGATTTACTTTGAATCATGCGGCTATGGTTGAGCCCGAAAACATAAAGCGATGAGCCCCGTTCAATTTGGCACACGGTTTTACGCCCGGGTCACATGGGAATCAAAACAACGGGGGCTGAGTCCTCAAGGGCTGGACCTGATACAAATTTTAATGGCGGGTATCAGCCTTTACAAAACATGTTTTTAAGGCAAAACCGGGTAGCGATAGGTAGAATATAGGGATTTTAGGTCACAAATAGGATTTCAACAGACTTGAATGGGATTGAAGGCCAAAAAATTTGAATGAAGAGTTGGCTTGAACAACACCCTATATCACTTTATGTTCTACTCATATCCCTTTCTAATCATTTCATATGCTCTGTGATCATTTCATCAGCTCGAATTTTTCAGAACAAACCTTGTGTGACCATTATCTACAATTTATCCTTAGTAACTCACCCCCTGTGTCTTCTCCATAGTGTCATAATGCAACTCCTACTTGAGAACAATGTATTAGTCCTGTTGTTAACGCACTGTACTCCTTTCTAGGCAACATTAATCAGCCCAAAACTTTTTATTTCACCCCTACTATGATTTCCTTGGTTGTTGAGTTGCTAGTTGTTAGTTTGGCTTATGTGTTTTTGATCTCTGTTCTTGGTTGCCTACTAGCATATTGGTTTTTCTTTTTTGAAAAGTTAGTATAGATGCATTTACTTTTTGAAAAGAAAAATAACTGATTTCATTTTGTAATGTTTTGGGTTAAATGTATATTAGTGAGGATAGATATTTGAATCTTTTTAGGCTCAACTACAGTATTGGATGTTTGCTACTCCATGGATGTGTGAAAAAATTATCATTATAGAAATAGCTCTTTCATCGAACTAAATATTAGAAGAATTTTCTGCATTGTTTGAGTCAGAATCTCATAAAATTTCATATGTCCAATTCCCTTTCGGAGACTTGTAACCAAGTACACTAAAATTAAACGCCAATAAAATAAATCAATAACTCTTTTCTGAGCTTACACCAACGTTAGTTCAGGCTAGGATTTTGGAATATGCAGAGTGAGAAAATTTCCCAAGATTGCAGAACTTGAGATGAGTGTCACTAAAGAGTGAAAATCATGTTGCACTCATACTATTGGGACCCCCCCACTTATACCAGAGTTAAGTTTGATACAACACTGGGATGTGTGAGAAGGTAGCCCACCTTCGGTCACATAATAGTGGGCATTCTGTGCAATGGGTTTCCCGTTGGGGATGTCAAAACTAGATCAGGGATCTAGGTGTTCTACCCATACAACATGTTGTCTACAACCGTGACGCCCATGAGAGTATTTGTGATTTGAGGTATCCATAGTTGCCATACTTCTAGGGACGTACAAAAGGTGACTAGGGTCAGATGCCCTGGTACCTGACACAAAAAAACCTACTCTGTCTTTGATTTTTGGGAGGGTACATGTCTTCAAGAGAGTGCTTGGCCCCATTATCTGAGGTTCAGGCACAACTCAAGAGTAACTGTAACTGTACATATGACCAGCTCTCTCTGTATGGGATTTTGATACTGGGTTTCATCTTTAGCAAATGGTAGTACTCAGACAGGGTCTTACCCCTCTAGTTGCTTGATTTATTGAATTTAGAGTTCTTTGTTTTTAGGTGTGTGGTTCTACTATCACTAAGACTTAATAATACATCGCATTAAAATTTAGATAAAATTAACTGGTCATCATGGCATCCTTTGACCCTTGTCCTCTTTCTAGGGGGTAGAAAGGTCTCCCTCCATTGAAACTAGGGTAGGTGTCGAGTCTCGGTGACCCATTTCCTTCTTCAGAAGATAAGTTTCCAGTGTTGACCCTTGATTTTCACATTTCTCCTTACACTACAGAGTTACTTGAGGATCATTTCATTGAAGGAGTTGTGCCTCCTGGTAATCCTCATCTCATTGACTCGTTGGGGCCACTATTGATTCAAGTTTCACCAATACCAACCATGTCTTTGGTTGTACCCAAATCCACTACACAATAGGTGACCTATGGGTTGTTGCCGTTGGTGTCCAACTCAGTTCCACCACCATCTTCCCCACCAGTTTTTAGTTATACACAGCTTATTGGTCAATCTAGTAGCCATAATATCCCTGGTCCTAGTAACTTAGTCACAAAAATTGTGAGTGGAATTCCAAACTCTTCAATATATTTTCCTATCATGTCTTCTCTTGGACCTCTGGCTTCTGCTTCCACTAGCGAGGCTACCTCGGTTCCCTTCACCAACCCTTTCGGTTGGAATCCATTGTTGAGTTAGAACCCCTTGGCTACTATGCCAAGGGCAGTGTTACCAACACTTACATGCTAGGGGGAACTTTTGTATCTCTACATTCTACAGGACAAGAAGGTCCATCAATTGTTAATTTCATTCCTCTTAATGGTCAACCTTATGGAGTAGGGTCTATGCCAATGGTAAACTATGTGACTAGTAGTATGCCATACCTAACTCTATCAAATATATTTGGGCCACCCTTCCCCAAAACCAATTGGGGCAAGTGGGAAACTATTACCCTGGGGGAAGCCAGTTATTTTTCCCCTAGTACAATATCCCCTATGGAGAACAACCTTAAATCCCTACACCTCCACTAGCTGGAAATTATTATTAGCAGATTCCTACTTATCCCGTTGGAAACACTTTGATGGGAGGACCCTACGGTCCAAATGGTCAACCAACACCCCCTTGGTTAGAATCGGGGGAAACCACGCAATTTCCATTCTTGGAAGCTTTAGACATCCCTGATATATATAAATTTACCAACGATCCCATAAATCATAACCATCTTTGGCCTCCACTACCGCATAACGTTCGATCACACATCCCTAAGTTCGAATGGAAACAAGGGGAGGATCTGGCTATACATATCACCACCTTTAATTTATGGTCTTTTTATAATTCCATGGTGGACGATAATATCTGGCTCAGGCTCTTTCCCTGCACTATCACAGGAAACGCTACCAAATGGTACATCGAGTTACCACGAGTTGCAGTCAATACTTTTGGTGACTTAGGAATGAAATTTCGTAAGAACTTTCAAATACCTATCCGATAAAAAACCAGAATGGAACTCTTAACCTCGTTGTGCCAAGACACCACCATCCACATATCTGATCACATTCATGAATGGAGAGGTAAGTGAAGGTTGGTCAAAGATCCAATCCTGGATCATCTGTCATCGAACTGGTTTTGCAAGTCACTCTTGCCACCCCTTGTTAAGGACGTTTGCCCATCTAGTGTGGTCATAGAGGACCAATCCATCCATCGTGCACATCATATAGATCTCATTTATTCGCAATCTGCCATGTTGTATGAGTTACTCCCCCATTCCCCTAGGAACCTGAATCCTCCCGCTACTCAGCTACCCAGAGCGTATGCTAACAAAATCGTTGGTACAAATTCTGGTGTAGTTGTAAAAAAAATTAGTGGGTGCATTTCCCAGCCATCTTCCACTACCCCTACCCCTACCCAATCAGCTGCTCTTCCCATAACTGAGGTACACTCTATGCAGTATACACAAAAACCTAATGGTAAGAACAAGAACAATAAGAAAAAGACCGCTCCTTCTGAAGAGTAGCCCAACACTCAAAATAATCTGAATCAAAGAAGCACAACTAAAAATTAAAAAGGAAAGGATAAAATTATCAGATTCCCTTGCAATATTTTTGTGGAGGATCACTTGACATATAAATTTCCTCGAATATAGGAATGCATAGATTTTATCACACAAAAGGACTCTGGAAGGAGACATGATGTCCTTCACAATCCTTTCCCTAATCTGTAGTAGCAACAACACATGGTTGCAAACCCACCACAACCCCCGCTAACGGGAAATGGTGGGGCTCATCCTTCCAGTGAAGGATCATATATCATTTATGGCATGGAGACTGTTGGACTCCAAACCTGAGCCAAAACCTATGGAAATCTAGTCATTGATGATCATGAACCTGGTTCAAGTTCGAATCCACTGCCGCCTGACGATCTTCATATTGAAAGGCATGATGTTGACCCTGCCATTCATCCTCCCAAAGGGAGTATTCGACGCATGAATCATAACACATCTACATGTGTTTCCCAGAAATACAACATTTTAGAAGACTTGGGACAAGCACTGTCAGCTATGTCTACACTCGAAGTGTTGCAAACCTACCTAGTGCAAAGGAAAGCTATGCTTTCATACATAGGTGGAATTGACCCCTGAGATTCTATGCTAGCCATCTTCAACATGGAAAAATGTAAACCTTTCCTTTCAAATAATCTTTATTTCTAGCTTCAAGTTGTGTCGAAAGGGAGGAAAATCCATCACATTTTCATAGACGAAGGTGCTTTGACCTGCGTAATGTCAACTGCGTGTTGGCTTGCTTTAGTTTATCCTAATTTGTCTCCGTCTTCAAATTCCCTCAAAGCATTTGATGGCCACACCTTCCTCCCAAAATTATACCTTGCTAGCTACAACATTACACTTATTGGAAAAAATATAACTGTGGACATAGAAGTCATAAATTTTCTTCTCAACTATAATATTATTTTGGGTCATAGTTGGTCTTATGCGATGGCTACCATTATCTCCTCGGTTTTTTGACTCATCCTTTTTACATTGTATGGGAAGATAGTTACAATGGACCAGTTATCCTTTTGCACCCCTGATTATTCCACATTACCTAGCAGCACTGTGCCCTTAGTAGAAGTTCCCAACTCTTATGTCAGTGTCGGTACCAGTCTTCTAAAGGCATCTTCTGTGATTGGTTTCTTTCCTCTCCTGCCACCTGATTTTTCACACAATATTTCAATGATATCCACCAACTTTGATGGCTCTATCGAACCCTGGATCCTACCGGCGCCTTCAAAAATTTATTCCTATGGAGAGCAGATGAAACTATCGTCATTTGAGTTGTCTTATCAAGCCATCTAATCAGCATTTAAACCCTCCACTTCTTTGGTTTCGACCAATGGTACCACTATCTCACCCAACAGAGTTCCTTCTAGGGATCTCCACGATGAATTCCTGCTTGTTGCGCTTCGATGTCTGATTCAGATGTGATCACTATACAAATCCCATATTTTGACCCACCTGAAATCGTTCCATCCACATATATGATTTTTCAAACTATTTATTCGGAAGGAAACATGGGAAATATTTCTAAGACCATGCTCATAGATATCTCGGTCAAAACGGGTATCGTGGAAAATATACATATTGGAGCAGATTGCAGTTCGGAGGAAATTGCAAGCTTCACATTTCTTTTTAAGGAGTTCCACGATGTCTTTGCTTATAATTACAATGAAATTCCCATCATAGATCCTTCTATAGTCGAGCATGAAATCAATATTTACAACAATTCCAAGCCTACCCTATAAAGGCTTCGGCGTGTTCACCCTCACAAAGTAGCAACTATCATGATGGAGGTCGAAAACATCTTACACACTAGTTCCATATATCGTGTTCCTTTGATAGAATGGGTGTCCAATCTAGTTCTCATATATAAGAAACAAGGCACCGTTCAAGTCTTCTTTGACTATCCTGATCTGAACGCCACTTGTCCAAAATAAAATTATCATACTCCATTTATAGATCAGATTATCGATGATTGCACCGAATGTAAATATTTCTCCTTTATGGATGAATTTTCCGGATATAACCAAATTGCAATGAAAAGGGATTAACAACATAAAAATACCTTCATTTTTCCTTGGGGAACATTTACATATTGAAAGCTCCCATTCAGTCTAAAGAATGTTGGAGCCAATTTTCAAAGGGCCATGGACTATGCATTTTACGATATCAGGCACATTCTAAAAGCTTACTTGGATGATCTTCCTGCTAATTCCAAGAAACGAGCTTGTCACCTTATGCATCTTAGAGAAATATTTGCTCAGTGTAGGTTCTACAACATCCATCTGAATCCACATAAATGCGTATTTTGGGTCGAGTTTGGACGTCTTCTTTGATTCATTGTCTCCAAGCATGAAATTAGGGTTGATCCTGATAAGGTAAGGGAAATTATGTAATTACCTGCACCACAATCCATTCTAAAACTCCAAATTTTGCAAGGTAAGGAACACTTCTTACTTCACTTCAACGTAATTTATGCCAAGATTACGAAAGGATTTATGCGCTTACTCAAGAAAGCGGTACCGTACTTATGGGATGATCAAGCTCAATTGTCGTTTGACACCCTGAAACGAGCACTCATTTTTTCCCCACTTCTTAGTGCCCCCAACTATTCACATGACTTTATCCTCTACTTGGCAACCTTACCATCCTCCCTGGGAATGGTTTTGGTTCAGGTTCATGATGAATATAGTGAGCATGTAATTTATTATCTGTCAAAAGGCCTCATTGGACCTGAATTACGATATCCACATGTGGAGAAACTATCTCTCGCAGTGGCCTTCACTGTCACCTACCTCTGACACTACGTATTACTACAAAAAGCTACCATCATTTCTTTGGAGAATCGCATGAGACACATTTTCTCTCACCATACCATTGGAGGAAAATACTCCAAATGGATTTTAATCCTCCAACAATTTGACTTGTTTTTCACTGTTGTCAAAGCTAAGAAATCTCTAGTCTTCATTGAATTGTTGTCATATCTTCCTAGAGTTGATCCAGAGGAAGTAGCTCGTGATACATTTCTTCATGAATCAATTCATCTATTCAACTCTACTGCTCCTTGATATGGGGACATTCTTTTCTACCTCCAACTCAATGGTTCTGCCCAACTCTCATGTCAAACTACTGTCGTCGCATTCGTCACCAAGCGAAACACTATCTCGTGCTGAATGATACTATATATCATCGTGGTGTCGATACAATTCTTTGATGTTTTCTCACCCTTAATGAGGTAGAACACATTTTGAATGACTGCCATGCTAGGGCGTGGGGTGGTCATCTTTCAGGCATAGCTACTGTCTAGAAAATTTTTCATGTAGGATACTACTAGCCCACTTTATTTAAATATTGCACCACCATGGTCCAATTTTTACGAAGAATATGTGTGCTCACCAAACCCCTCTACATCCAGTTATCTCCATCGGTCCTTTTGCTAAATGGGGAATAAATTTCATAACATGTAATCCCACTTCTATTGATGGACACAACTACATCATAGTTGCGGTTGACTATTTCATGAAATGGGCTGAAGCCATTCCCACTTTCTAGACTGATGGAGAAAATGATGCTTTGTTCATGTTCAATCAGGTTATCTATCATTTCAGCATACCCGGCTTGATTATCACAGATGATTGTTCACACTTTCAGAACCAAAGGATGATGGATTTAACCTCCATGCTAGGTTTTTGACAAGACCAGTCTTCATCCTACTATCCGCAAGCTAATGGTCAAGTCGAAGCCTTAAATGGCATCCTAAAGACCATGGTTTGTTGGTTAATCGGAAATCATAAAATCACATGGCATCAGAAGTTATACTCTGCATTATGGGCATGCCGAACGTCAGTGAATACTGCTATATGCTTCATGCCATTCAAGTTAGCATAAAGTATAGAAGCAGTTCTTCCAAGCGAGTGTGAGATTCCATCAATTAAATTGGTCGTTGAACTCCTACCCAGAACTACTGCCGAAGAAGAGTTCTTCCTCTCGCGCAATCAATTGGACAAAACTTGTTAAGATGACACATTGGCCCTTGAAGCCCACAAGCACCGAGTTGAAGCTCAATATGACAAATATTTCAAGCCTCGTTCTTTCCAAGAGGGCGATCTCATTCTACTCTATGATTAGAGACAGGATCTATTGGGGGAAGGAACGTTTCCACCATTATGGCTCGGTCCATATGTTATCACGAATTTCCTTTATAAAGGGCCGTATGAACTTCAGGACAGTAATGGAACCCTACTCGCTGAGCCCCATGATGAGATCTATCTAAAGAAGTATTTCTTCGAGTGCCTCACTGGGCATTTTCTTTGTAATTTTATGTATATAAGTTTTATCTTTTTTGGTGTGCCTGGAATATTTTGGATTTTTGAGTATTTTTTCTCATATAGACTCTCTTCTTTTACACAAATGTCTTCATGATCCTTGTCATAAATTGGATATGGGGATGGTTCTAGTCATCACGCATGGCACATTGCATCAGTTGTTTGGGTCCTTTATACACCTAAGTCATAACTACATGGTTTCGGGAAAATTTTCCTTGGTGATGCCACCAAAAATATTGCTAAGTATATGCTGGTTATCTAACTCCTCATTGAAGTTGCATCTCGCGACGTCTCCAATTTGGTGGTCCGGTAAGATTCCCAGCTAGTCGTTATGCATTTGAACAATTTTTATTGCATCTAAAATATTGTCTTATTACATTATTACTTGAGGGTAAGACTTCTGGAACATCAATTTCAATTCATTACTTTTGAGCACATTCCTAGAGAAGATAATGCATTAGCTGATTCATTAGAAAATTATTTATTGGATTGGAATTTGTCACATTTACTATAGAAAGAGTCATGCATGAGTGTACATTTTTCATCATAAAAATTACATAAAAATTAAAAAATACAAGATCAAAATCGCCAAAATATGTATGTATATGTGTGTGTGTGTGTGTGTCCTGTCCAGTCGGTTACATTAGAAAAAAATTCAAGACTTGGGTTTTTTATATAAAATTGGGTCTGATAAAGCCTTTCTCTGATATCTATACATCTATATCTACTCTTGTTGAGCCTACTGCTCATGATAGCAGATAACTGCTCTGGCTAACCTCCTTAGAGGCACCAAGAATCTCTCTGGCACACCCATTGTGTGTCACCATAGATGAATCGGGATCTCCCTCATGGGAAGAGGTGGCACGCCCATGCTCAATCCATTGAGGTTCCTAGTAACCTTGTGTAAAATGTGTGTATCATCTCCCTCTTTCGTGGCTGTTGCAGCCTCTATTATTGCTCCAATCCTAGGTAGCTGCATTCCTTGACAGGTATAGCGAGGGGCTCTAACAGGTCGGACAAGTGCCACATTTGTGTCAAGAAATGCGCTTCATGTCAAAACTCTTTTTCGCCCATTAAACAAAAAAATTTCTTAAATATTCAAGAGACAAAAAATACTTAAAGCAATTTATTTCTCATCTTACTTATTGGTCCCCATTGAGTGCCAAGTGGAAATCTCAACTATGGATCCCCTGTGAAGTTTATCCTTGCATAGGTGTAATTCTTGATCATTAGGATCTAGTCATTAAGCCACACAAAGAATGCATCATCGAAGAAATGGCAGAGTGGACTATCTCTGGTCTGATGCATCAAGGCAGACCAACGACCCTGTCTAGGCTCTCGTGGTCCCACATCATCCATGATCATTCGAGGCCTCATTACGGGCACTATCTCTAGTATGAATGAGACAATTACTGTGCCATACCCAAAACCTCTTTGAGACCGGGTCTTGCAAGCTGTAAACTCTTCTCGAACACGGTGGACAACACCTTCACACTTGTTGGATTGGGGTCCCTTAGGACCGAATTTTGGGTTAAAATATGGTATTTTTTGTAAATTTTTTGTAATTTTAGTCATGCGCGCTAAGAAAAGCACATGTCAAGGTGATTTTGGGGTGGGTCAAAGCCCCTCATGAGTTGTAATGGGCCAAAGGGTAGAACTAGGGGCCACAAAGCATAGTTTTTGGACCTTATATGAGTATAGGATAAAGTATAAATAGGAGTCTGTAACAAGTCAATAGAAGGCATGAAGTAGTAATCCTGAACTATTTTTTGATATTTTGAGCTAAGAAGCAAACTTGTCTGGGTTAGAAGGCTCCTGTTGGATGTGTGCGCGAAGAGCTTAGTCATGCTTTGTGAAGACCCCACTGGTTGTGTGCATAGGTAGACTGAAGGTGTTGTAAGGAAGATCTGAACTGTGAATGAATAAAGTAATATTTTGGATGATATCTGAATATCGAATACATCTGTCTCTTTCTTTATGATCATTTTCTGCATGTTATTTCTAGTTACTGTGTTATCTGTGTTTTGAATGGTTGAGCGACTATATGTTACCTTATATGAATGATAAATGAATGAATCGATTGATGTTGATCTTGAATGTTATAAATTAAAGACTATTGGAAGGATTGTGAGATCTGTTTCAGCGTGCACACATGGTACTCTTTGTAATTGACCTAAATCTGCCATGTTAGGGTTCTGGTTAGTGCTTCTATTGTGAAGGTCCGATCAAGTTTTTTTAGATCTGAAGACACCCACATCATTTAGTTCTCTCCCATGATGTAGAAACCTATTTCTAGCACCCCATCATACTGCTTCAGGTGAGACTTTGACTTGCACAAGTGGGTCACTGCCAAAAGGGCCAGTAGTAAGAGGGTTTTATTGGTTAACCTTAACTTTGAACCTAGGTCATGACCCCTAAAGCCAACAAATGGTTATGTTTTCAAGACCGGGATCATTTTGAGAGAGATTGGGTGATGTGACAACCATCAAAGCCTATATTAGAGGACTGGTTTGAGAAGAAAATTCAATAATTTTCCCTTAAAGAAAACATAAGTAAGAATTTGTCTACTGAAGATTGGAAATAGAAGTATTACTTCACAAAGTTTCATGAGATCTTCTTTGTGACTTTTGCGCATGGATTAAAAGAGTGATTATCAATATTAACAGAGTTCCAAACTTGTCGGAAGGATGAAAAGATCATGCAGTGGACACCTGAATTGATCCAACAATTGGAGAAAACTGATAATTCCATCACCGAGACTGTAGATCATTGGGTTAACAACACCTTGGGCGGGTTTGTGACAGAATTTTCACTAGATCAGTTTGTGTCGTATTCTGAATTTGAAAAGATATTTTTCAAGGGACTGAGAGGTAAATTCATATGCTCTCTGCCTCTGCTGATTAAGATTCTATTGTGTGAAAAAGGTTTTTTTTGTAGTCACATTGAGTGAATGACCCCTGATAAGATAGAAAACACTACGCATAGAGAAAAATATTATCAGGTCAATGAGAGAGGGGACATATTTGTATAAAACCCTCTGATAAATTTTCCTGATATAGAGAATAGTGAGGTTGCACGTGTCAAAGGTAGCCCTCCTACTACGCCACAGTCAAACTCGCGTAGGTGTAAGACATCTCCTACCCCACCACCACTACCACCTGCATAAGATATCGTCACTCATATGACGCTACCCACCATTAAGGGTGTGGGAGATGAGGACATGGATAAGTTTTGGTTTATGGTTGATGTTGTGTGGACTGAACAAAATTTTAATACTGATTTTGCCAAGAGAGTGTAGCTAGCTATGGCATTTGAAGGCTGCGCGTTAGATTGGCTTATGGGATATCTAGCTCAGAACATTGATCCCACTATTTTGTAGATTAAGGATTCTTTAAAACAACAATTGAGGAAGCCAAATTCCTACTCACAGTGTGTGACATAATTAAAATATATCAAAACAAGATTTGAATGACTCTATTTGTGAGGTTAATCAATGGCTGAAGTGCACCATCAGTTAAGGAGGATTTGTTTATGATGATAAGCAGCATAAGGAGTGGTTCATTTCCATGCTCTTACCACCTATGTGCGGGCCTATGAATCAACAGAAAATAAATTCTCAGGTCGAAGCTCTTGAGTTTTCTATGAAATTGGAAGTTGCACCCAGAGAAAATGATCAATTCACAACTCTGAAATCCAAAATTCAAATGGAAGAAATGCACTTGGAGATTCAGAACCTACGCAGAGATTGGGGTAAAGAAGTTGGTGCAAATGTCTGTTGCATACGCTGTAAGGGTTCAGGCCACACCAAATATCAGTATACTATGTTGTCAAATTACATGCAAACAGGGGGACCGAATCCACTGCGCCCCAGGGATGTTGTTGGGTCAAGTGGTGCCCCCATACTATGGTGTGTTGATTTTAGGGTAGCTGGATGACATGATACACACCATTGTCCTTGATTTGGAAGCTATATGCCAGAACTAAGGAAAAAATGGTGCACGTTTTTCTCTTCAGTTGGTCATGATGAGCACCATTGCCAAATATTCAACCTATTGATGAATATTACTAACCTATATAGAGTGCTTGCCGACCCATATTCACCAAAATCTCCCTCTGGACGTGGAGGATCCCAAACAAGAGGAAGGGGAGGGGGAAGAGGAAAATTAATCTTCTATAACCGTGGAAATGCTTGACACTATGCGCGTGACTTCCCAAATGATCCATGACAATATTGTAGGTACTGTAGGAAATTTGATCATGTAATTGAAGATTGTCCTCTATTAATTTCTAGAATGTAGGAAAAGAAACAACAAACACCTATGCAAAACATACAAATGGTTAAAGGTAAACCACGTGATGATGACCCAAGTGTCAACATAATTACAAGCAGTGGTGCTTCCACCAGAGGAGATGAGGAAATGAAAGCTGATGGAGATCCACTGATAAGAAACACTTCAGAGAAGAAAGAATGACTTAGCCTACAGAAGGAAAAGGAGACTTTTATTGAAGATAGGAAGGATTTTTCTACTGTAGGGGAATCCACATCCAATTCTTTCAAGGAATAAGATATAGATGATGAATTCAAACCATTCCTACAAGCCTGTATTAAGTTATTGGGCAATTAGAAAGCAGTAGACTATATTCAGGCCCTGATAGATAGCTACATAGACAAAGAAGTGCTTTGGACTAATACTAAGGCCATGAACAAGATCTATAAAGGGAAATGGTAGGGAGATGTGCATGACCATGAAAATCAGGGAGTATGAAATGGATCAGGTCATCCTTGACTTAGGGTCTGATGCAAATCTTCTACCTAAACAGACCTAGAAAAATATGCGACAACCGAAGTTGAAATGGTGCACCATTCAGCTATGCATGGCCAATTAGCAGAAGATCATTCCACTTAGAAGACTTCCACAAGTTTTAGTAGACATTGCTGAAGTAAAGGTGCCCATAGATTTTGAAGTGATACAAATTTTGGATGATGCAGACCCCTACCTTGCGTTGTTAGGATTGGATTGGGCCATCGATATGGGAGGCATCATCAACCAAAAGCGTCAAAGCATGATTTTTGAAAATGATGGAACAAGGGTGATAGTACCACTGGACGTGATAGAGGGAGAAAGATATACCAAGGCAGTGGAGAAGGAGAAGCTTTTGACCATATCTACAAGCTGACTGTATGGGATGAATATTGGCTCAACCCTACAAATGATAGAAGTTTGAATTGGGAGAAGGATACTTTATGTTTTTCAGATTCGAATGGAGAGATGGAGAACTAGCATAATCAGTTGCATGATGTTTATGCGCTTTTTTGCCTTTAGATCACTAAAAAATTTTGATACATCTCCACAGAGGTAAGGGAACTACCCTATTTTAATGTTTTTGGTAGCGTCACAGTATTTTTGAAAGAATTGGAAAAGGTTGTCCTAGAATAACGAAGGTTCTAGGAACTTGATTTGGTTATGCACGTGAACCTAGTGTGTTGATTTGATACACACAAGGGAGTTTTTAATGACTCGAAGGAATGTAGAAAAATGATGATGTTTTCCTTTCAGCCTCCGACTACCCCACCAAATAATATTTTCTATGGTCACAGAGACCCACACAAGCACTTGGCCATGTGGGTGGAGGTTTGGAAGGAAAATACCTATAACGAGTGGGTTCATATGTTTATTAATTTGTTGGGGTCGGTACATACTACTTGGTATCGAGTGGGTTCATATGTTTATTAATTTGTTGGGGTCGGTGCCTACTACATGGTTTCTGGAAACGGAGTTGCACCGAGTAACTCGCCATTGGATTGAAATGAATAATGATTTCCTATCAACCTTTAGCTTGGTTGGGGGATCAAAGGAATTAGATGAATCTCTATAGGATATAGATGCTCTTGTCTTTGATGACTTGCGACCTCGAAGGGAATTTTTTGCGCTAGCATGGGACGCGCTGATGCAAGATATTGTCAATTGTAGAAACCTATCAATAGAGGATAATGAAGATGATCCAAGAAATATCAACATCCGTGAATCTGAAGGGGTGCAGACATTTTTGGGGCCCTCATTGGGAATGGTAGATGTAACTAAACCTATGAAGTTAAAGGAATTCAACATTGAGATAGAAGAACAACCCAAGTTGGCCAAAATCGGGGATTACTGGGATGATGACATAATAGGGAAGGTTGCAAAGATATTGACATAGTACCAAGACCTGTTTCCCACTAATTTCTCTGAGCTCAAAGAAAATTTAGGAGAACTAGGAGTTATGAAGATCACTTTGAATCTAGATGCACGCCCTGTCAAGAAATGACCATATTGATTGAATCCCAAGTATAAACAAAAGGTAAAGGAAGAATTAGAGAAGATGGTTGTTGTAGACATCATTGAGCCTATGGAGCATTCTGATTGCGTGAGCCCCATGGTTTTTCAAGAAATGAAGACCAAAAGAGAGATAAGGATTTGTGTTGATCTGCGTAAGTTGAATGATGCATTTGTGCATGACCCATTCCCTACTCCATTTTCATATAAGATCTTGGGTATTGTGGAAGGACAAGAGGCTTATTCTTTTAATGATGGATTTTTGGGGTATAATTAGATTAGAATTGTGCCTGAAGACCATAGCAATACCACCTTTGCAATAGAATGGGGGTCTTTCCAGTTCACTCTCATGCCTTTCAGATTAAATAATGCACCTGCAATCTTCTCGCTTGTAGTGATTGTTGTGTTCAAAGAATTCATGCATAAATTTTTATAGGTGTGTTTTGATGACTGTACAGTGTTTGGGTTGGTAAAGAAACATGTGTCAAACTTGCGCATGATGCTTGACACTTGTAGGAAGCATCAAATTTCTCTTAAATTGAAGAAATGTATATTCATCATTCCTTTTGGGATTTTTTTGGGACATATAGTGTGTCAGCAAGGATTGATGATAGACCCAACCAAGATAGTTGTTATCATCAACATGGAAATTCCCACTAATGAGAAACAATTGCGCTCCATCTTAGGACACACCGCATATTACATGAAGTTCATTAAGGGCTATGCTCTGATCACTATGCCAATGGAGAAGTTACTAAAGAATGATGTTTCATTCTTCTGGGATGAGGAATGTCAAAATAGCGTTGATTTTCTAAAATAAAAGATGGTCACTACACCTATTCTGATATTTCTAGACTGGTCTAAGGTTTTCCATGTACATGTGGATGCATCTGGTATAGCACTTGGGGTTGTTTTAGCGTAGCCAAGAGAAGGATACATTAATCAACCTATTTATTTTGCCAATAGGAATCTCTCCATTGCATAGTGAAACTACTCAACCATAGAAAGGGAAGGATTGGCCATGATCTATGCACTGTAGAAATACAGGAACTATCTTCTAGGGGGACACTTCAAAATGTTCATTGACCATTCTTATTTTAAATACCTGGTCAATAAGCTTGTTTTTGGGGGGAATATTTTCATATGGTTGTTTTTATTTCAGGAATATGACTTTGAAATATTTGTGAAAGCGGGAAGATTAAATGTTGAAGATGATCATTTGTCACGTATCGAAAATGGGGAAGAACCAACTATTCTAGAGGAAGGGATACTTGATGTGCAACTCTTTGCTATAAAGGTGGGTTATGAACATTTGTTGATATTATTCACTTTATGAACACTCGAAGTGCACATGTTGAATATTTGATGTAGCAGAAGAAGGAGTTGGTTACACGCGCAACTGCTATAAGGTAAAATGCTTGGGTTGTTGGTTTTCTAATATCCCTCTCAGGGCTTTCCGGTGCCCGAGGAAGATAGTAAGATTAGATGTATAGTTCACAAAGAAGGCACATACATGTTGATATCAACTTAAACAACTTGATGGAATAAGATGGAATATTACCTCTTTAATGATCTTGAAGCCTTTTGGAGAGCGCTAAACAACGAAGCAAGGATCCTTCTTCACCAGCTCCAAAACTTGACCCTGTAATAAATCAAAGCACTCGTGTAATCTCTACCACAACATACATTTCCTATCAATTAAGTTAATATATGATAAAAATTTAAACAATGCACATCTAAGCCATTCATCCCATGCTATATAATTAATTGAAGAACAATGACAATATCAACGCATCGAATGGACAAAACAGATACAGTTCTATTAATTTGTAAAAAGGAGGATTACAACCGTCAGTTGTACCAAGCCCTCCTTAGCCTTGCAATCTCTATATCTCTCAATGTGGTGATGTCTTGATCAACAAGTTCTCAATGAACCTCTTTGACTTTTGACCTTCATACTACAACAATAATGCTCTACTTCACAAGTCTTCAAAACTTTGACAATCCTTCGACCTTGAACCAAGAGCCTTCATCTCCATTTTATAGGAGATGGAGAGAGCAATCATTGCCTCTCTCCTTCCACTAGTTCTAAATAGAAAAAGCCAAGATGTTTCCTCAACTTCCCATGCTTTTTCCTTCCTTGAGAGTTCAGTTGTTTTTGGCAAGGCCCAATAAGAGACCAGTGCTTTGCAGTTTCTATTTTGTACTGACTCTCTTGTGAGAAAAAGATGGAAATTCAAATCATTCTCCACGATTTTTCCCTGTTTCAAACTCAAAACATGGGTAAATCTGCCCTCTAGTGTAAACAGAGCATTTCCCTAGCCACTAACATGGCCCATTCATTTATCAGGTGCGTTATAATGCTCTTGTGCTATTAGAGGGGTGTGTTACCTTGGCATAAGTAGGTTTAGTTTAGGTCTTTGTATTCCTTCCATATTTATCTTCTCCTCTGAGCCCATGAGGAGGTTTTTTGACCTGTAATAGATGCCCCCTAAAGTGTGAGGTCAGAGACGAAGACGATGGCCGAAATACTTTATAATGTGTGTAGTAGAGATAACGATATTGAAAGACTGAGGAAAACCTGAAACAACAACATATGTCAGAAAATATAGTATCTGCCTTGAGTCGGGCATTCCCATGCTCAGTAGCTTAATCAACATGATTTCTCCATAATAGAGATATGAAGAAACTGTTCATCGATAAGCACAATGTGGAAATGTCTGTCATAACAGGATCAGGCTGAAGAAGCTATCTCCATAAAAAATATCGCAACTTGGGGAAGGGAACACAACTTTAATGATGTAACATTTTCCCCAAGGTCTTGACCGCCGCTTCACTTAAACTAGATATTTCTCAACATGTGAATGAAGGAGCTGTCATCAAACATGTGATAAATCATCTAATTACCAGTCGATAATGAAAATTGTTAACAGACGCGAAGGTGGCCACCGATAATGATGATGGTCCCTAAGATGCACAGTACAATCTAGCGAGTGTGAATAAAAAGATTTGAAGTCGAACACTCATAGAATCATTCGATCAGGAGCCAATTATGAAGACTCCTAATCAAACACAAGACTACCTGCCACTGATGTCTACAAGTATCCGGGTACTGATGGGTTTCTGGATCAACTTCCTAGATAAGATGTTGAAGTCGATAGGAAGAGATTTGTTGAAAGGTAGGAACTGAGGTGTCCTACATCATTCAACACAAAACATAATTTTTTTTTTTTTTTTTATGGAGATAATGAAGAGAAAATGGGGATGTCTGACGACAAATAATTTCTAGCATAATGAGCGGTTTGGTTGATAAGAGGAGCAGTAGATAGCGAGATCTGCTTGAACAATAGAAGGCACTGTAACAGGGTACTAGGCAGTTGAGGCTTGATGCACACCAAAGAGTTTGTTAGGATTTTACCGGTGTAGGAACACTGGGAGATGAAGGATAATACTCATATATGGTAGGGTTCAGCTAACTGCGAAAGAGTTGTCCGGGAAGTGCCATGTTCAAGATTTTTGCTGCCAAATCGACCTTTCTGAAATTTAACATACGTAGTATCCATTTCATCCAAATTTTTTCCCCGTCTGATTAGGTTTAACGAGTCCAGATGAGTAAATTCGGTGAATTTTTCATATTTAGAGAGTCTAAAAAATATCGTAAAAGATAACTCTGTTCCCTGTCTGATTAGATTTAACGAGCCCAGACAAGTAAACTCGGTGAATTTTTCATGTTTAGAGAGTCTAAAAAATGTTGTAAAAGACAACTCCATGGGGTACCATTGTCATGTCTTGATAACCAGGCACAACAAAGGGAGAATAGTAAGCCCGAAATAGCTCATTTTCCATGAGTTAGTCAATCGAAGCCAGAAAAGTGAGAAATCTATGTTCGATGGATGTCTACCTCATTTTGTTATAAGTACGAGGAGATGAAGTAAACCCAATACTCTTTGTGAAATTTTAACAAGTCCAACAAAGAAAATCTCGGTGCTCTCCATAAAATTTTAACGAGTCACGCAGAGAAAACTCGGTCACTTTTTCTGTTTAAAGAGCTTTGAAAAAGAGGAAAAGAATGGCTCCTTACTCTCTGTCGTGGTAGTTTAGTGAGCCCGACAATAGTAACTCAGGGTTTTTTTAGTTTTATGAGATAGAAAAAGGTCCCTAAAAAGAAAGCTCAGTGCTTCTTTATATCAGTTTTAATGAGTCTGAAGAAGGGAACTCTAGGTTTTTCGAATTAACGAGCAAGAAAAATACCATAAAAAGAACGATTTAAATCGAATTCGTATAAGTTTAACAAGTCCGAAGAAGAGAACTCGAGGTTTTTTAGATTAATGAGCAAGAAAAATACCATAAAAAAATGCTCCGAATTAGGGTCAAAAAATGGTTCTGTCTGCATATAGATCTTGATCACTCATCAGAACATTAGTAATTTTTAGTGTGAATCCTTTGTCGAAGTGTACGAAAAAGGACCACTTTAGCTACGCATAACTAATAGCCCTAACAACAAAAGTGGCTCCCAATATCTTCAGATCTGCGGTTAGTTAGACAAGAAAAGAGCTGCAAAACACCAGATCTATGCATGGAAAGACATTAAGCAGTAAAAATAAGGGTTTGCTCCATATACCAATAGACAAGACAAGAACAATTTTTGAAAGAATTTTTATATTAATCGGGCACCTGGGAGGAAAACAAGAAGGCGTATCCAATTCTCCTCGGTGGGATGGGTTCTTGGAAGTCCTCAGCACTTCAGATCTAAGATTTCTCTCTCTTGTTGGTGTAGAAAACCCAATGCAAAGAATAGAGCTCAATGGGAGCTCACACAGCAAATGATGGAAAAATGGGACCAAGTGTATAGATCCAGAGTGATCTAATAGGCAACAAAAGGTGAAGAATGGTAGGAAAAACCTTCCTATTTATAACAAAATATTGGGTCATTCTAGATCTTGGTGAATGGGTTAACCAGATCTAGATCCACTTTTTATGGAATATTTTATTATATTTGTTGGAGGGAAAAGGTATTTGACTTGGGTCAAATCTCTTAATTTGTCAAAAATAAATAAATAAATGATTTATTTATCTTTTTAAGGAAGCGTTTAGAAGATAATCAAATAAATAATGATTTATTTAATTATTTAAGGAAGTGGTTGAAGGATAATTAAATAAATAATGATTTATTTAATTATTTGTGGGTGATTTGGTCATATTTAACAAGGAATATTATCTAAATAAGGTTTAAATAATTATTCCTAGAAAATAATAAGATAACTAAAGGTTTATCTAATTAATTTCTTTGATTTTGGGTTAAACATGACTGGGAATAATAATTAAATTATGGTTTAATTAATTATTCCATGAGGAAAATCAAACAAATATAGGTTTTTTTAATATTTCCTTTTGGGGTTTCCTGTTTTAACATAGTGAAGGAAATTTTACTTAGGGTAAAATTGGTCTTACATGGTGTACTTGGGTCCATCTAATGATAATAGGTTAGATGACCAAAAAATGGTGTAACAGATTGCCCCCCAGCGTGCGAGTGTCAGGAGCAAATCGTATGACCGAAGTACGTTGTAAGAACTCAATCACTAGACAACAAAAGGGAAGTCAGAGAAAGAAAGGTGAGGTAGATAGTGTGCTGAAGGACTAGACCCTGAGGAGACGAGACTCGTAGGTGAAAAAAGTCTCTTTTTATGAGAGGGTACCTGTGCTGAAGGCGGCGGGGGAGGCATACCTATGCCCGCCGAGACAAAGTACAAAAGAATAGTGTGTCCAGTAAACAAGGGACCGAACCATAGAGTACAGCTGGCATAATCATGAGCCAGATAAAAATATAATGAGGAATCCCATATACATGTTGTGCCTGGGATAACAGCCAGGACTTGTACAATAATATCTGAGTAAATGAGATACAAATACAACCCAAATGCCCCCTGTAAATGGGGAAGGGCTCACAAAATCTGACTGATACATGCAGGTCAAAGAGGTGCTGCAAGTGGCTACGGCCAACATCATCAAATGTCTGGAGCTGCATCGAAGGCTACAAGGAAGAGGTCATCCATGCATGTGGGGGGCTACCTGTAGGGCCACCCCCTCATGAGGGTTGAGACATCTCACACACACCCGGGAATCATCAAGAGCTACTGCTGTATCACTGAACCATCAAGTATACGGATCTCGGTCATGCTGGAAGGAGCTGGAGTGGAGAAACAATCAAGTCAAAGGGAAATGAGAGATCCCTTTGCCTGATCCGAGGCACCGAACAAGAGTGGAAGCTGGAACCAAGGTACACCACCCTCTAGACCTGGCTTCTAGAATGAATGAGCTGATGTCGACAGAAGGAGGTATTCCATAGGTGAGGCAATGGGAGATCCTCAACTAAGGCACGAGAGAAAATAGTAGAGCGACGGACAAACTGACACAAATGATGATGGTGAAATGGAAGGGACTGAGTAGCGAATGGACGAATTCCCTTGGTAGAGCATAAAGGGCATGAATGACCTGGCAGTGACTGACGCAATATCATAAGGGATAGGGGACAGTGGGACTGAAGGCCATAATGTGCAACACAAGAGAGAGACCAATAAATGAATGGTGGAGGGCTATAGCGGGGTACAAAGGGACTCGGGATAGACTCCATGAATGTGATGATGACTCAACTTGGATGCTCTAAACAAGGGCGACTTGATGGTGCTACCACACAGTAAAGGCCCAATGCGGGGCCCTGAAAACATGAGTACAAGATGGTAACTCATGACGAAAATCGTCATGAACAAAGACAAGTAAGGAGGCAAAATGGTGCCCCAAGTACAAGTGTTGTAAGTGAGGAAGTTCAATTTGAAGGAGAGGTGAAGTGATCCTTCTTGGAAAAAATAGCTCCTGGCAAAGGATGAAAGTACAAAAAAGATGTTGGCTATCTAAAAGAACATAAAACACGCATCTCAGAAGGGAAATGCTAAGGGTAATATTTCTTAAGATAGAGTGCATTGCGAGGATTAGGAAGAGGATTGCCTTCGAAGTCCTCTAAAAGGTATGCCCCCTTACCAAGACCCTTACTGATGACATAAGGGCCTAGCCATAATGAGTCGAACTTCCCGTTACCAAGGACATCATGGGCTTGGTCACATACTAGAACAAGGTCGCCTTTGAGGCCGGACTTTTCGGTCATATTGAGCTTTGGTGCGTTTCTTGGCCACTTCCATGGTTTGCAATGCAACACGACGGTCTTCAGAGGCACGCTCAAGCATGATAAGTCGTTGTTCTAGAGGTTGGGTGTCAGGGAGAAGTTCAACAGCCAGATGAAGGGAAGGGATTTCACACTCGATTGGTAAGACAACCTCCTCTCTAAAAACGAGGAGAGGAGGGTTATGTTTGAGGGGAATGGGTGCCCCCAAGCATGGTGTGGTCATGCCAAAATGTATTTAGAAAAAGGGGAATCTAAACACATGGTAATGATGTGGTATGCCATTTGTTCTTGTTATGGTTATGCAGTTTGAGAAAGGAAATGGAGGATTACCAATCTCTTTTGGTACTGCATATAGGGATCAAATGGACTTTAAGTTTCCGAGTTGGCATACCTGGTGTCACTATCCCAAAAAGGGGATTTGGAGATAATGAACTGATGCTCTCGTAGAAAAGCTATAGGTTGGTCAACAATAATGTCTAAGAGACTGGGTTGCTGATGTAAGATGAGGGAACGATAAGGGGTATCATCCCTAGAGTGATTTGAAGTGATATGGGACTCTAGAAGTTCTTCTAAATGTGGAAGAATACTGGGACTAAAGTCAACACGACCAGATACACTAGGAGAGTGGTGGAGAATTTCTTCTCTTGGTCTCTCAAATGTGGGTGCCCCCTTACCCAAACATTGGGTTTTAATGTAATGGCCACAAGGTGGATGTGGTGTGAACACCTGGGTTCGATGTAAGGGGGAATAGATAACGTCAGGGGTGGGGATTTTTTCCATAATGTCGTCATCGCGATAGAAGATGGGGTGACTGGTGGAAGAAAGACCACCTGACGTGGTGAAGTGACTGGAATCATCATCATGAGAAGAGAGGTTCACATGCGCATCGTCACAAGGGGTGACCGAAGAGTAAGTAGATAAAGGATCTACCGATGTTGAGCCCAAGATGATCGCTGAAGGAAGGTCAAGCGAAACAACAGGGGAGGATTCAGATGGAATGTTCCCCGAGGGTCTCATGGATGATGATAGGTAGAAAATGGTGGATGAAGGCTTCGTCATCTCGACATCAGGAGGGGGAATGTCAATGGGAGCAGTCATGTCTGGTAGTGCTGCCGAAGAAAAACACGCAAATAAGGGAGAGGTGGACTCATTGCGCTTGGCCTCGGATTGGTGGACCGCGGCTAGAGAGGTGCGGAAGTCCTCGAGGCGGGGAAAAAGATGGGTGTAATGGCCATGGATATCACACAACGCACCATTTGTTAGTATGAATCCTTTGTCGAAGTGTACGAAAAAGGACCACTTTAGCTACGCATAACTAATAGCCCTAACAACAAAAGTGGCTGCCAATATCTTCAGATCTGCGGTTAGTTAGACAAGAAAAGAGTTGCAAAATACCAGATCTATGTATGGAAAGACATTAAGCAGTAAAAACAAGGGTTTGCTCCATATACCAATAGACAAGACAAGAACAATTTTTGAAAGAATTTTTATATTAATCGGGCACTTGGGAGGAAAACAAGAAGGCGTATCCAATTCTCCTCAGCGGGATGGGTTCTTGGAAGTCCTCAGCACTTCAGATCTAAGATTTCTCTCTCTTGTTGGTGTAGAAAACCCAATGCAAAGAATAGAGCTCAATGGGAGCTCACACAGCAAATGATGGAAAATGGGACCAAGTGTATAGATCCAGAGTGATCTAATAGGCAACAAAAGGTGAAGAATGGTAGGAAAAACCCTCCTATTTATAACAAAATATTGGGTCATTCTAGATCTTGGTGCATGGGTTAACTAGATCTAGATCCACTTTTTATGGAATATTTTATTATATTTGTTGGAGGGAAAAGGTATTTGACTTGGGTCAAATCCCTTGATTAGTCAAAAATAAATAAATAAATGATTTATTTATCTTTTTAAGAAAGTGGTTGGAAGATAATCAAATAAATAATGATTTATTTAATTATTTAAGGAAGTGGTTGAAAGATAATCAAATAAATAATGATTTATTTAATTATTTGTGGGTGATTTGGTCATATTTAACAAGGAATATTATCTAAATAAGATTTAAATAATTATTCCTAGAAAATAAAAAGATAAATAAAGGTTTATCTAATTAATTTCTTTGTTTTTGGGTTAAACATGACTGGGAATAATAATTAAATTATGGTTTAATTAATTATTCCATGAGGAAAATCAAACAAATATAGGTTTGTTTAATATTTCATTTTGGGGTTTCCTGTTTTAACATAGTGAAGGCAATTTTACTTAGGGTAAAATTGGTCTTACATGGTGTACTTGGGTCCATCTAATGATAATAGGTTAGATGACCAAAAAATGGTGTAACAGTAATTAATCTTAATAGTTGCGACACATATACAACAAGAATTCACAAGTTTTTTCCAACTAGCTAAGAGATTCATGCCCCATAAATGGCTATAATAAGTGTTTGGTCAATTTAGTGTGTCCTAAATTGCTACATTAATTTGTCAATCCGGGATTCGTAAGCTGACGAAGTGTGGTGCACTATATGTGCAAGATAACCTATCTCTTACTTTTTGTCATTTTTGGTTTTTTTTCTTTTTATCTTGGTTGGTTTCCTAATGTGAGATGGAAATTCTAAAAGACAAGTATGGTTATGAATGTTCAAGGCAATGATGTCCTTTATAATGATTTCCCAAACTTCAAACTTCAAAAATATTTTGAAACATACAATGACAAAATTAGTTCCTAAAAGGAAATGAAAATGTGCCACTATTCTAGTTAAACAAACAGTGAACTATTGATCATGAAAGCCATTACCCTTGTTGCTGTCTAAACACAAAAGAAACTGTACTCAAAGAAAAGATTGCAAGTAAAGTAAAACTAAAATCAAATTACATCAACTCATATTCTGACCCCTCACCATTAGTCTCGCTATGGCTTTCGGAGGTAATCATAAACAACTTGAGCAATATGATATCTAATTTGCAGAAAAATAAACTAATATCAAATTACACACTCATACTTCAATCCCTCACCATTAGTCTCGCTATGGCTTTCGGAGGTAAATGATAATGACATGAGCAATTTAATATCTAACTTGCAGAAAAATAAACTAATATCAAACTACACACTCATACTTCAATCCCTCACCATTAGTCTCGCTATGGCTTTCGGAGGTAACTGATAATGACATGAGCAATTTAATATCTAACTTGCAGAAAAATAACCTAATATCAAACTATGCACTCATACTTCAATCCCTTACCATTAGTCTCGCTATGGCTTTCGGAGGTAACTGATAATGACATGAGAAACTTAATATCTAATCTAACTAGTAAAGAAAATGTTCAAAACTGAAATGAATAAAACAGTGCTAGAATTAAAAACTAAGAAAAAGAAATCAGCAGAAGGACAAAATTAATTCCATGTCGTTAGTCATTACAAAAACTATGTGCAAATGCCCGGGCTGTCTATTGTAATATGGAACAGAAACACTGATTAGTTAACAACAATATAAAGCATGAAAGATTATGAATAGAAGTAAAATGTAAAGCATGAAAGATTATGGACAAAGATGAAACGTAAATACCATGAAAGATGCAATGTATATATACATGTGAGTGACTATGGCACAATGAAAATAAGGAAAAAAATGAAGCATGAAACTATACAGTAATACACAAAACCTCGACGTGTGCAGGGGCCCTCTGCATAATCCTCGGGAAGCAGCTATCAAATGCGAATTACGCTTATGAACAGAGTCTTCTCATATATTTAAAGTGCGGTCATAACAGAGAAATAATGTCACAGCACAATGGCGACACAATTACATTACAGAGCTAACTATTATGCGTATGAGAATGCATTATTTATAACAGAGGGTGACATAACTAATTCCCTAAAGTCTGCGCTGATAGAAGACACGTGAACCACCACGTCCAGAGATCTAGCATTATGGCCGCCGTGAGGATTAAATCTATGGAGAGTGGCTATTGGATTTGGCTTATGGAGCCGTTTACAGGTGTTGATGTGTCTCCCGTGATTTAGAAATGGCCACGCAAATCTTCACGTGATGAGAAACAGAGTTCTGTCATCGTGGGACTCTTCGGTTGACCACCACTTGGCTACCTTTGACCACAACCTTCTTAGGTGAATCCGACCAAGCCAATAGGACACGATCCATGTCCATGTTATTTCTAACTTACCCATGTGGCTCGATTTGCCTGAAGACACCTGCAATATAGACTTTAACAAAATGGCTGCGGAAAGTTGCAGCAGTTGTGGAAAGTGACAAGATTCTGCAGCTTAATGAACAAAAATATAATTCAAACAGCAGACACAAAACATAGTTAAAAACCATTTTAAATGCTCTTTTACAATTAATATGCAATGATATTGATGACTTAGAAGGTCCAGGTGAATGAAAAAGGTCTAGAAGGTGTATAGGAAAGATGCAGATTTGAGACTCAACATACCCCCACTGTGAAGGTGTTGCATGTCCTCATGCAACCAAAATTTTGATAATCCTTCTTCAATTCATATGCCTTGACACCTTTGCCAGTACATCCAGTCCTCTTCTCCTCTTCCTTGGTGCTGCTAACATCCTGGGATTTTTCATCAAGCATCTGAATTTGATATTAATCAGTGCTCTACTTAACTTCTGGCATTTCTTCTTCAATTTCCTGTTCTTTTTCTGCCATAATCCCAGATGTATCATGGTATTTTCATGAATGATCTTGTCCAATTTGCTTTGTTCCTTTAATGCCTCATTTTCATTTTTAATGTGTCTATTTAAAATATCCAACTCAAAGACTTCCTATCTCAATGATTGGACTAGATCTTCTTGTGTTGTGTGAGGCTGAGTGGATGAGGTGCTGGGACCCGTGGCTGCTCTTTATAAATATTATATATAATCATACACTTCTTGCTGCTTTGGGTCTATTTCGGGAGTCGTTTTCACTGGGCTGTCCCCAAAATGCCGTGGAGGAGAATTGACTTCAAAATCTGGCTGAAAAGGACTCATGTCAACATATTGAGGACTAATTTCAACATTTGACTGAGAATGCGGTGGACTATGTTCAACGTCTGGCTGAGAATGAGAGGGACTATGTTCAATGTCTGACTAAGAATGAGATGGAATATGGCCAGCTGGAGTTTGTTCAGGTGTTTCTTCTCCCAAATCAATAAAATGGGGTCCTTTTGTTTATGTTTTCCTCAAATTCCCTTTAAGCTTGGAACTTCTTCTTACATGTTGTGGACTACTGTCTTTTTTCTTCTGTTTTCCTTTCGCTTTTTTTTGGCCATATCTGACTGTTCCTGAAGGTGAGCTAGTCTCTCAGACAATATTTGATGGTCTTCTTCTGAATAAGGGGTTTGATGCATATCCTCAATGCTTTTTCTCTCTTCTGTTAGCGCTCAAATCTACCTCAGGCTGAAATGAGATAAAATTCAAGGCCACATCAAACCACGCTCAGCCTCGTCGCTAGCCCTACGAGGACAGGAGAGGGCTCTCTCCGTCAATCTCGATATAATGAACAATAGAGTACGAGATGACTTACAATGGGAACTGATTTTAGGCTAGTAAAGAGATAGGTATGTTTGATTTTTGATTTTTGGTTTTTCGCTGGAGAAATGGGAAAACAAATTTTGGGTCAGGGGATAAGGTCAGACCTTTGCAGATTTCAAGTTGGGGCGAGGTAGGTGAATGTCTTGATGCTTTTCATTCGATATATGGATAGATCAGACTGACAAGGAGCTGAAGAGGGCAGAGAAGAACTCGGATCCTCTTCAAACAGTCGAAAACATATAGAACTAAATGAATTCAAAGGCAGAGCACTGTAAACAATGGATTCAACCTCATCTATTCATTCAATTTAGTTTAGAAACATATGAAATGATGGCATACATTAAACATGAAGAAACTTACAGTAAAAAAAGAGAAAACACCATCAAGAACAGAACACCGCAAGAATCCCAACAGGTGCCGCAAAACCTCTGATCTTTCCTTAGCCAAAATATGAAAAAATTTGTACAATGGTGCCAAAAGTTTCCCAAGAGTCCAACCTGTAGAATATCTCAGAAATTACAATATATAGATCTCACAACCTCTTCCCTCACCTCTAGGGGTCGAATTCCACCTTCAGGGATCAGTTTCAACCAAATTCTAATCAAGGAACTAGAATCTAGGCATCTAACAACTTACCTCTAAATGAGTGGAAACTGATTCATTTACATAATTTTCACTTTTTTGAGAGTGAATCTTCTAGAAGAGGTACAAATAAGCCAAATTTACATGCCAACCATAAATTTACATCAAGAAAACTCAAAAATTTCATCCCCAAGCAAAACTGGGTCAAACTGGCCGAATTCCTGAGCTGGAAGGTGAAAAATTAGCTAAAAATCTCTATGGGTAGCGCGCTTGATCTCTATGGGTAGCGCGCCTTTCAACCTGATTTTGAGGTACTTCCTAGCATCCAAATTGAGCTCACGATAGCTCGTTGGAAAGCCCTGGATGTTGGCTATCCAACCCAAGTGGAATTTCCCAATTTGGAGCGCATGTGCCCCTCCAAAACTTCATTCTCCCAGAAGTACTTCCTGCTGGTGCAAAAAGTGGCAGCAAGGTGGTTTTCATGGTGTTTTTGAGCCTTTTGACCATCCAGAACCTGATGGAATGCTTTGCCCCTGCTTTAGCATACATAAATTTCCATGAAAAATCCAAAAATGTAAAAATTTTCTTCAGAAAGTGTCCCCATCGTATGGGTAGCGCGCGGCGCGCTACCCATAGAACTGAAAAATCTGTTTTATGACCAAAAAATTTCAAAACGACAAAAATTTCTCCGAATTTGCTCAAATTCGGAGCGAAGATCCTCCATCATGTATCATGACCAGCCAACGAAGCCTCGGCCAAAATCCGAAGTGGATCAGGCCTTTTCCGCCGTTTTAGTGCTTCACTCAACCTCCTCTTCAGAATCTTCATCCTCGCTTTGCAGACATGCATGCGAGCCCAATAATGTCCTTTCATGTGACGAAGCATGTCCTTGTCTCGATTAGCCTTCGCCAACAATTTCTCCAGATGAATGTTCACATGCGTGAGTACAGAATCTCGATCAGCTGGTGTCATATCACCACGTCTCTTCCTGGCCAATTGTCGATCCTCACGGATTCGACGCAGCTCATAAAGTGTATGCTCATCCTCAAGCTGTTTGTTGCGCTGCTCCAGATAGTTTATCACCCACTGAGCCTTCTGCAATTGATCTTTCAACTTTTCATTCTCGGCCCTTTGTTCCTGGATGATCTCCCTCAGTTTCGAGCTAGGAGAGCTCGCATCAACATCAATGATTGTGAAATCTGTGTCCCGGCCTCCTGATGGGCCCTCATCATGCATGGGATTCTTGCCCCTGTCCTGTATATGTACCTATGCTGAAGAAGGCGAGACCCCTTCCACGCCATGTGGAGCTAGTACTCGCGCTGCTGATGACGTCAACGAGACCCCTTCCACCCCAGGTGGAGATAGTACTCGTCGGGATGCTGCAAACAAAGCTCTAGCGCCTCTCTGATATGTAGCACACACTGGAGCACTGATATGCTCGATCTCAGGAATGTCGAACTGGTGTGAAGGCTCTCCCTCATCATGCGCTATCTCAGGAGGTGGCTGTGGCGCTGTGAAGAACTCACGGGAGATGAAATCCTCCCAAGTGATACCCTGCTGTGTCAACTGATGTACCACTACGATCTTGATCAGAGCGTAATGATATATACTCCTATGCTGCTGTGTTGGGGTCCTCCTCTGTACTAAAACCACCATCCTCTCTATGTTGCGATACATGAAATACGGAATATTCATCATACGTACCCTCGTGAAGTGCATCAACAAACGAACATGGTACGCAAAGAGACGTGTGAATCTACCCTCGCAACTGAAATACCGAATGATGAGTTTCATCAGCGGTGCAAACTCATCCCTCAGAAATCTGAAAGGAAAAACCCTGCTCAAATGCTTCATATGTCCCGGTTTGATGTATGGCTCATAATAGGATTTTTCTAGCTGTTGTCGTTTGTTCCATTCCTCTCCTATATTTGGTATCCCAGTGGCCTGAGCAATGGTCTCTGGTGATAGAATGAACTCTACCCCGGCAAGATTTACACGGCCATCATGTAAATGAAGAACAAAGAGACGAGCTAATTCACGATGAAGCTGAGTTTGTGAAATCATCTCACAGAATCGAAAACATGACTGATACCTGAAACAATCCATTGCAAGCGTACATGCCTGCAACTAAGCCAAAGCAGTAGGCTCTTCCCTGAGATGTTTACCGCCTTTGCCACCTCTGTGAGGCCTCCGTGGCACATTACCCTCTGTCGTGGAATCACTGTTTGAATCCCGTTCATAAGCTGACTCTATCTCTGACATGGCTGTGAACAAGATAGTTGTAATATAGATGCTGATAGAGGTGCAGTGAAAATCAAGTTTTAATGTATGTTCAAAACCCAATAGATATCACCCATATACCCAAGTAGCAAAGGAAAACCAAAATCATCATAGGGATGGCTTTGTTTTAATGGCATAAACACTATCTCTGTTTTCAGATTGCAAGTAGGTTTGACAAATGACTACCAAATGCAAATGTGTAGTCAAGTTTTAATAATGGCCAAAATCTGTCAAAGGATTGTGTTTTATGTAATGTAGAATAGGACCATCATTGCAAAGACCATATGAAAGACAAAATGAACATGAAAATGGCAGTCGAATAATGATGACAGCAGTGATATAGTGATGGAGGTTAAATACAAGTCAACATGAAAATTGTGAAAAACATGAAAGGGTATAATGGCAATGATAAAATGATGGCTGAGGGCGTGAGGGTCACATATACAATGCGCTAGGGTGTGAACCATTCAAAAGCTTCAAAATTCTTCATAAACTGTCCATACAATTGAAAACCCTTGAGGAATCATTTGCATGGTGAATGTAGGGTTTACACAATTTTCTCCAAGCATGGTTAGTTTCTTCAACATCAATGACATCCCAACTACATTAAAAATCCATTGGGCGATGATAAAAACCTGTTTGTACGCCGCCGGAGTTAATTTCAATCGAATCTGGGCGCAAAAACGAATTTCTGGGCGCTGTTGCTCTATGGGTAGCGCCTCTGCCCAATGGGTAGCGCGCGCCTCTATGGGTAGTGCCCGTGTAAATTTGCACAGGTTGTATGTGCCCAATGGGTAGCGCGCAACCAAAACCAAAAATTCACATCCTTGTCTTCCGCTCCAAAACAACGACCACTTCGTGCTCGTATCTTTGCAAATGAAATTGATTTACATTATTTATACATAAGAGAAATATCCTTCCAAATCGATTTGATTTTTGAATTTGTTTGATAACCCACATTATAATGTTTTTGCATTTTGTCCTTTGGTCTAATATAATGTTTTCTTGGCTTTTTCCCCGAGTTTTTTGATCGATCACTTTGCCGTCTTTTGGCAGGACATGGCACGTGCTTTGGAAAAAGACCGAGGCTCGCACCGGTCTTCTCGATGATGAAATAAGACATTTATTTACAAAAATAAATAGACAATTTCTAGTTTCCAAAACAAGAGTTTTTGGACTAGAAATGTCTTTAAATGTCATATATAATATAAACATGAAATCAAAACTTATGAACCAAGGTAACTCATGGCTCCATAGTTTATGACATGTATGCAAATGACTCGAAAACCCTAGACTCTAGGACTAAAGACACTTCTTAACAAAACTAACATTTAATGACCATGAGTGAAATGATGATGAATTTCAATGATTTTTTTGAGGAATTTTTAAATAGCCCTGCAGGTATAGGCATGAGGAAACATAAGACAACAGACCCCCTCATCAGTCAATGGCATGCTCCTAGCGAAATGCAACGAAGTGGAACAAGCGAGACACCTAAGAATGAATATGAAAAAGCGAAACGATCTCTGACGGAGGGCTGTAAGGACCGACTCTAACATTGGCTCCAATGGGGATGGTGGCTCCATGGAGATGCCAAGAACGGCAGATCTCTGGGGGAGTCAGACAGTGCTTTCATCCATTGGGCGATGGAATCATTATTTCAAAAAAAAACTCAAAACTCTTGATACATTTATTGACTGCAACTTGACTAAAAAAAACTGACTGGACTTGACCAAAACTGACTCGATTTTTAAACTGCAAAGACTGATAAGACTGACTTGACAAACTTCAACCCAACTAATCTCCATCTTCAGAATTATAGCCTTCGCTCCGGGCCCCAGACTGAAGATGAAATATCAGTACACACTTGCAATAAAACCGAAATAAAATGATATATACAATGATGATGAAATCAGCAGAAAATACTTAGAAGTGGTATCGCTTCAGCAACCGACCATTGATCGGCCCTCCCGGACAATCATCTCCATTCATTTCCTTGAGAAGAAAGGCGTTTTGACCACGATATTCTGCTATCTTGAAAGGACCCTTCCATAGGTTTTCAAATTTGCCGTGCTTCCCCTTATCTTCATTCCGAGCATCCCACTTTAAAACTACCTCATCCAGCTGAAACTTATCCGCTTTTGCCTTTCTGTCGTAGATCTTCTTTATGCGCTCCTGCAACTTGAAAGTATTTTGAAATACCTCTTCCCGTGTCTGCTGTAAATGAATCATCTGATTAATTCTCCGCTGCATGGGATCTTCCTCACTACCAGCTTCCTGAAGAAATTTGACCACCGGGACAGCAAGTGAAGTAGGAAAAACCGTATCTGTTCCGTACACCAACTCGAAAGGAGACATGCCAATATACTTTTTCTGACTTACCCTATCAGCCCATAGTGCATTCACTAACTTCTTGTGCCAGGCTTTTTTGTTGATTTCCAGCAATTTCTTAATAATATTCACCAAGGATTTATTTGAAGATTCCGCCAAACCATTTCCTTGCGGATGGTAAGCGGTCGAATGTCCCAAGATGATATTGTACTTAAAGCAAAAGTCAACCATCCTCTTAGACTTGAAGGCCGCTGCATTATCTGTGATTATTTTACTAGGACACCCAAAACGTGACAGAATATTGTTTTCAAGAAAAGAAATAATTACCGCATCCGTGGCCTGTCGAGTGGGAATTGCTTCAATCCACTTGGTGAAGTAGTCCGTAGCTGTCAAGATCCATCTATGCTGTCCAGAAGATGCTGGATGAATTTCCCCGATAAAATCCAATCCCCACTGCTGGAATGGTGCACTAACTTCAATTGGTTTTAGAGGCAAAGGCTGTAGTTTCTGCTTCCCTTCGAAAATTTGACACTCATGACAATTCTTAACAGCCTTAAATACATCAGAAAACAAAGAAGGCCAATAATACCCTGCTCTTAGAATCTTATTCGTTGTGGTCTTCCAAAACAAATGGCCTCCGCAGTCACCTTTGTGAAAGTCCTCCAGAACTCTTTGAGCTTCCTCCTCTACCAAACAATTCAACAGCACTCCCCCAGGGTCTTTCCAATACAATGCAGAATTCAATATACAAAATTTTGCAGCTCTCAATTTCAATGTTCTACTCTTATTTCTAGGCATCCCGGGAGGTGGAGACAAATTCTGAAGCACGTATAAAATGTCAGCATACCAAGGGGAAGAAACAAAAATATCAGATACCTGAACTGACGTACTTTCCTCATCTTCATCGGACATGGCAGCAATCAAATTTATATCTAGAGCATGCAGATTTGTTTCAGCCATAAGCTTGGCGAGTCCTTGTCCTTTGATCAGCTTGGTTGGTTTAATCTCCACATCGTATTCTAACAACGCAGCGATCCACTTACCCCTTCTTCCCTCTGGATATGCCTGTACCAAAACATCTTTAACTGCTGCGTTAGGAACGTATGCTATAATGTGGGAATGCAGTATATACACACGGAAATATTTCAAGGCCTTTACAAGCACCAGCGCTTATTTCTCAATAATATTGTACTTCAATGCTCCATCCCTTATTATCCGACTGAAAAAAGCAATGGGCTTCTCAACTCCATCCCTTTTTTGCATCAAAACAGCTGCCAATGTGTGCTCAGAAGCAAAAGAAAATAAAATGAAGTCCTGTGTGTAATCTGGGATGATTAAAATAGGGGCTGAAGAAAGAGCTATCTTTACCAAATTGAATGATTTCACTGCCTCTTCTGTCCACTTTACCTGACTGTCCTTTTTCAGCATGTTCGTGATTTCTCTAAGATGCTCAGCAAGATTTGGAATGAAACGACGCAGAAAATTCATTTTACCATTAAATGACTGTATTTCTTTCTTGTTCCGGGGCTGTTCAATTTGCTGGATGGCTTCAACACGTGCAGGGTCAACACGAATGCCGTCTTTCGATATGATGTGGCCAAGGAGCTTGCCTTCATCCATGGCAAAAAGACTCTTTTTCGGATTCAGCGAAATGCCATATTTTCTACACTTCTGGAAAACAACTTTCAAATGATATAAATGTTCCTCATCAGAATTTGAAAACACAGTTAAATCATCAAGGTAAACAACCAAAAATACATCCTTCTCATTAGCGAAAGCCATGTCCATTGCACGCTGGAAAGTGGCACCTGCATTCTTCAAACCAAACGGCATTTTTGCATAATGAAATGTTCCCCAAGGAGTGGTGAACGCAGTCTTGTCACGATCATCTTCCTGCACTAAAATCTGATTATAACCTGAGTATCCGTCGAGTAGTGACATCCTTGATGCTCCAACTACTCGCTGCAATATATGGTCCATTTTTGGCAGCGGATAATTGTCTTTTAATGATACCTTATTCAAATTTCTGAAGTCCATACATAAACGGATCTCACCTGTCTTCTTTCTCACGGGCACCAAATTTGATATCCAATTTGAAAATCGAATAGGCACAATGATTCCTGACTTATACAACCTGTTTATCTCTTTTTCAATTGATGGTAGGAGCTTTGGATTGATTCTCCTCAAATTTTGCCGAAAAGGTTTCTGATTTGGTTTGATGGGGATCGTATGCTGAATGATATTAGTGTCATATGTTTTTAGATCTGAATAATCCCACGCAAAAGCATCAGAAAATGAAGACAACAATTTCACATATTCTGCCTTTACCTTTGGTGACAATGACTTTGATAATTTTACCATCTTGGGATTCTCAGCTGTCCCAATATTAACCTCCTCAACGCCTTTTTCTGTTGGCCTCAATGTCGGTTTGCGGGCTACATCGTCTTGATCGAACAGCTCCTCCAAAGGAATCAATCCCTTAGGAATGATGTTATCCTTGATTTGCAGCACTTCCATTTGATTTATTTGTATGTCATCACTGCCATCATCATGTTCTGTATCTATGGAGGTGTCTTTAAACTTACCCTTATTCTGCAGAAATTCACTAATCTCCTCATCATCCTGAAAGACTTGCCAACATCGCTGATTGTCTGGAACGGTGGGACGGTGTTTCACATGTATCTCGAACTTGTTGCTGGAATTCATTGGAATCTTGAGATTTCTTGCTGCCTTAGCAAGACCATCAGCAACACCATTTTGTATGCGAGGCACACATGTCAATGTATAATCAGAAAATAACTTCAAAATATCTAAAACTACATTACGGTATGCCCTCATGCGAGGATGCTTGGCCTGAAACTCACCCTTTACTTGTTTTATCACCAACTCTGAATCACCATACACTGCAATTCTTTTCGCGTTCAGCTTTCTAAGAATCTTGAGGCCAGCAATCAGAGCCTCATATTCCGCTTCATTATTAGAACAATCAAATGCCAGCTTGTAGGAACACACTCTCACATTGCTTGGAACTCTATCAGGAGCAGAAAATGGACTACGAATACACACACCAATCCCAGCACCATCACTACCTACTGCGCCATCAAAATTCATGGTCCAAAGACCATCTTCATCGTCCTCCAAGTGCTGAAATTGCGCCAGCTCTGTTTTTCCTGTTTGCTGCCCATTGTCTTTAGCTGATTGCTCCATTACAGCTTGCTTTTCCCTTCTTTCTTTCTGCAGAACTTCTCTAAATTTCTCGGTGATCTCTGGTATATCATCCACCTGAACTAACTGACTCTCTAAATCATTAAAACTATCAGCAAACAAAACAAACGACTCTAAGTCGGTATGCACATAATTTACAGGATGATTGATTGGCTTCTCTTTGCTGGTTATCATGTATTTCATCTTCTGCTCTCGATATAACTTTCTCATTTGACCGAAGATTGGAATTGTAGCATAAGAGAAATCTAACTGAAGTGTACCTTTCAACTTTGCCCCCCAAGATCTTGCAAGGAGCATCCCGAATCGTGGAGGAATGTCGGCAACCACCACATCCATCAAAACATTCTTCGCTGGAATTTGATCTAAGCTTACAACCAAATCTTTGATGAGTCCTATACACTTTACCCGGCTGGAATCAAATGAATACAAATCATGATATTCTCTTGTAATGTCTAATCCCAACTTTTCCATGATCGCCTTTGGCATCAAATTGTGCGAAGCACCCGACTCGAGCATAGCATTGTGCAATATATATTCGTGCAACCTCAAACTGATGTAAAAAGGAGGAACATTACTGTCAGGGGACTCACCATTTAATGCAGGCCCAAAAATCAATTCCGGCTGATCATCCTCAACATTTACCGTGTCAATCATTGGATCAAAGTTCAGAATTTTGGAGACTTGACCACGGTAACTGCTGTTCTTCATGATTTCTGTCAAAGGAATAGATATTTTCAGTTTGGAAATTTCATTTTCCAAACTAAATGCTGAAACTTTCTCAACTTCTTTGATCGGAACTTCCTTCTTTTCTGCCTTGTCTTTCACTATGTTTGGCTGATTTACCTTTTCTGCTGATGATACTTTACTAGCTGCGGGATCAATGGTCTCTTTTCCTTTCTTCTGTGGTATGGGTGAATCCGTTTTCGGTGCTGAAGCTTCTTTTCTTTTTTGAATGGGATTTATGGGCACATCTCGATTTCTCAATGAATATTGTTTCTGCTGAGCGGTCAATGCATTCATATATCCTCTTTGGTATTCTTCCGATTCTTCCTCAAGCGCTGCGTCATTTGCTAGAATGAAATCCTCATCTTTGTTTGCAGCTGAAATTTCTGCATATTCTTCGTCTTCAGTGATGTAGATGGGCAGATCGTCGGGAGTAAGGAAATTATTTTGCTCACCTAATACATCATCATCATCGTCTGAATCTTGTCCTACAAAATTTTGTTGAAGAGGAGTTTTTACCTGCTGCTGGGCTGCCGGCTCTTGAGCTCTTTGTTCACGCTGCTTAATTCTGAATTGTGGCTGTTGTTGGCCACGGTAGTTGGGATTACGAATCTGCGTGTCTGATTTGTCAAGTGTCACCTTTTTAAGCAATTTTTCCACCTCACGAAGCAAGTGCTGTTCTGATGTAGATGTGGAAGGCTCTTCCTTTATAGTCACTCTTTTCTCTGCTTTCAGCCGGGCTCTTTTATCATTCAGATTTGCCTCAACACTGACAGCAATCTTCTGCATATCCTCCAAAGTAGGTGGGTCTCTGTCTCGCAGCGAATATGCCATCTCCGGATCGAAACCATCCGGGAATTTAAGGAGAGCTGATTTTCTAGAAGGTCTCAAGTCATCTGGAATAGCATTATAAACTGAATTGAATCTGACAATATAATCCTGAACGGACTCACCAGGATTACGCTTGATGTTGTTATACTCGGCATTAATCTGAAGTGGATCCTTTTTAATTTCCCAACGATCTAGAAACTGCCTCTGGAGTTCTGCCAATGTAATGATGCTTCTTTGTGGCAAGGCTCTAAACCATTTTCTTACCTCTCCTCCAAAAGTTTGCACAAAAAGCCTCATACTCACATTTTCTTCATCAATCTCAAAACGATCAAAAAAGTCTGCCATATTGTCTACATGTTGTTGTGCCGGAAGACTCTGTGGAGTGCCATCAAATATTGGGATCTTGCTCTGATAGTCTGCAGGCATATCATTCAACTGCTGTGGTAATACAAGAGGTGCAAAACGAGCAGCCATAGCTCTTGGTGGATTTATGGTCTGTCTTGGAGAAACAGGTGGAGTAGGAGCAGTAGGTGTGCGAGGTTTATTTGGTGGAGACGGAGGAGAAATTATTGTGGATTGCTGATCAGAAAAATCTGGCTGAACAGGAATGGTAGGGATAAAAGGAGGTTCAGTAGGAATGCGTGAACTAGATGCAAATTCAGATGGTTCAAGAATTTGTGAAGCAGATTCAGTGAATTCAGGAGTATCGGTAGTCAGAACGGAATTTTGCAACTGTCTATCCAAGTAATGTGAAACAAATCTATATTGCAAATCTTCAGCAAACAATGGATCTGGAACTAATCTTGACAATTCAGTTTCAGAAAAATTTACAAACAAGGATGTTTCAAACCGTGCATCAAAAGGAATTTCATCAACATATATAATCTTCACAGGACAGGATGCAGATCTGGTAAGCAATCTGGAACTCCCAAAACTCACTTGACTTTCTCTTTCAGAACTTTCTTGACTTCCTTGTCTTCTAAGGGTCCTAGGAATCAGATTTGGATTTTCAAATATTGTTGGTGGATCAGGGTCAGGATTCGACCTAGTATTCCTTCTTGAAGCCAGTGTATTGATCTTTCTTGGGATAAATTTCAAGGAACACAATCAATTATTTTCAGCCTTTCGACTTCTAGACTCAATCATCCAAAGGGTCTAGAATGAACAAGTATACTGGGGTGATCTGCAAATCAAGTGCTGCACTCACAAGCTTACCGGAGATCGACTGAAGCAGCGTTTATCTACTACCGCTTATGCATAGCAAAAGCGTTTCGAAAGCTACCTGGCGTGACTTCAGACTCCGTCTAAGACTCATGAAACGAACACATTAACAAGCAAACCATTGAGATTTATTCCCCAGTATGGTCGCCACTATGTTAGCGCTCAAATCTACCTCAGGCTGAAATGAGGTAAAACTCAAGGCTACATCAAACCACGCTCAGCCTCGTAGCTAGCCCTACGAGGACAGGAGAGGGCTCTCTCCGTCAATCTCGATATAATGAACAATAGAGTACGAGATGACTTACAATGGGAACTGATTTTAGGCTAGTAAAGAGATAGGTATGTTTGATTTTTGATTTTTGGTTTTTCGCTGGAGAAATGGGAAAACAAATTTTGGGTCCGGGGATAAGGTCAGACCTTTGCAGATTTCGAGTTGGGGCGAGGTAGGTGAATGTCTTGATGCTTTTGATTGGATATATGGACAGATAAGACTGACGAGGAGCTGAAGAGGGCAGAGAAGAACTTGGATCCTCTTCAAACAGTCGAAAACATATAGAACTAAATGAATTCAAAGGCAGAGCACTGTAAACAATGGATTCAACCTCATCTACTCATTCAATTTAGTTCAGAAGCATATGAAATGATGGCATACATTAAACATGAAGAGAATTACAGTAAAAAAAGAGAAAACACCATCAAGAACAGAACACCGCAAGAATCCCAACAGGTGCCGCAAAACCTCTGATCTTTCCTTAGCCAAAATATGAAAAAATTTGTACAATGGTGCCAAAAGTTTCCCAAGAGTCCAACCTGTAGAATATCTCAGAAATTACAATGTATAGATCTAACAACCTCTTCCCTCACCTCTAGGGGTCTAATTCCACCTTCAGGGATCAGTTTCAACCAAATTCTAATCAAGGAACTAGAATCTAGGCATCTAACAACTTACCTCTAAATGAGTGGAAACTGATTCATTTACATAATTTTCACTTTTTTGAGAGTGAATCTTCTAGAAGAGGTACAAATAAGCCAAAGTTACATGCCAACCATAAATTTACATCAAGAAAACTCAAAAATTTCATCCCCAAGCAAAACTGGGTCAAACTGGCCGAATTCCTGAGCTGGAAGGTGAAAAATCAGCTAAAAATCTCTATGGGTAGCGCGCCTGATCTCTATGGGTAGCGCTCCTTTCAAGCTGATTTTTAGGTACTCCCTGGCATCCAAATTGAGCTCATGATAGCTCGTTGGAAAGCCCTGGATGTTGGCTATCCAACCCAAGTGGAATTTCCCAATTTGGAGCTCATTTTCCCCTCCAAAACTTCATTCGCCCAGAAGTACTTCCTGCTGGTGCAAAAAATGGCAGCAAGGTGGTTTTCATGGTGTTTCTGAGCCTTTTGACCATCCAGAACCTGATGAAATGCTTTGCCCCTGCCTGAGCATGCATAACTTACCATGAAAAATTCAAAAATGTAAAAATTTTCTTCAGAAAGTGTCCCCATCGTATGGGTAGCGCGCGGCGCGCTACCCATAGAACTGAAAAATCTGTTTTAGGCCCAAAAAATTTCAAAACGACAAAATTTTCTCCGAATTTGCTCAAATTCGGAGCGAAGATCCTCCATCATGTATCTTGCCCATTAAACGAAGCCTCGGCCAAAATCTGAAGTGGATTAGGCCTTTTCCGCCGTTTTAGTGCTTTGCTCAACCTCCTCTTCAGAATCTTCATCCTCGCTCTGCAGACATGCATGCGAGCCCAATAATGTCCTTTCATGTGACGAAGCATGTCCTTGTCTCGATTAGCCTTCGCCAACAATTTCTCCAGATGAATGTTCACATGCGTGAGTACAGAATCTCGATCAGCTGGTGTCATATCACCAGGTCTCTTCCTGGCCAATTGTCGATCCTCACGGATTCGACGCAACTCATAAAGTGTGTGCTCATCCTCAAGCTGTTTGTTGCGCTGCTCCAGATAGTTTATCACCCACTGAGCCTTCTGCAATTGATCTTTCAGCGTGTCATTCTCGGCCCTTTGCTCCTGGATGATCTCCCTCAGTTTCGAGCTAGGAGAGCTTGCATCAACATCAATGATTGTGAAATCTGTGTCCCGGCCTCCTGATGGGCCCTCATCATGCATGGGCTTCTTGCCCCTGTCCTGTATCTGTACCTGTGCTGAAGAAGGCGAGACCCCTTCCACGCCATGTGGAGCTAGTACTCGCGCTGCTAATGACGTCAACGAGACCCCTTCCACCCCAGGTGGAGATAGTACTCGTCGGGATGCGGTAAACAAAGCTCTAGCGCCTCTCTGATATGTAGCACACACTGGAGCACTGATATGCTCGGTCCCAGGAATGTCGAACTGGTGTGAAGGCTCTCCCACATCATGCCCTATCTCAGGAGGTGGCTGTGGCGCTTTGAAGAACTCACGGGAGATGAAATCCTCCCAAGTGATACCCTGCTGTGTCAACTGATGTACCACTACGATCTTGATCAGAGCGTAATGATATATACTCCTATGCTGCTGTGCTGGGGTCCTCCTCTATACTAAAACCACCATCCTCTCAATGTTGCGATACATGAAATATGGAATGTTCGTCATACGTACCCTTGTGAAGTGCATCAACAAACGAACATGGTACGCAAAGAGACGTGCGAATCTACCCTCGCAACTGAAATACCGAATGATGAGTTTCATCAGTGGTGCAAACTCATCCCTCAGAAATCTGAAAGGAAAAACCCTGCTCAAATGCTTCATATGTCCGGGTTTGATGTATGGCTCATAGCAGGATTTCTCTAGCTGCTGACGTTTGTTCCATTCCTCTCCTATATTTGGTATCCCAGTGGCCTGAGCAATGGTCTCTGGTGATAGAATGAACTCTACCCCGACAAGATTTACACGGCCATCATGTAAATGAAGAACAAAGAGATGAGCTAATTCACGATGAAGCTGAGTTTGTGAAATCATCTCACAGAATCGAAAACATGACTGATACCTGAAACAATCCATTGCAAGCGTACATGCCTGCAACTGAGCCAAAGAAGTAGGCTCTTCCCTGAGATGTTTACCGCCTTTGCCACCTCTGTGAGGCCTCCGTGGCAAATTACCCTCTGTCGTGGAATCACTGTTTGAATCCCGTTCATAAGCTGACTCTGTCTCTGACATGGCTGTGAACAAGATAGTTGTAATATAGCTGCTAATAGAGGTGCAGTGAAAATCAAGTTTTAATGTATTTTCAAAACCCAACAGATATCACCCATATACCCAAGTAGCAAGGGAAAACCAAAATCATCATAGGGATGGCTTTGTTTTAATGGCATAAACACTATCTCTGTTTTCAAATTGCAAGTAGGTTTGACAAATGACTACCAAATGCAAATGTGTAGTCAAGTTTTAATAATGGCCAAAATCTGTCAAAGGATTGTGTTTTATGTAATGTAGAACAGGACCATCATTGCAAAGACCTTATGAAAGACAAAATGAACATGAAAATGGCAGTCGAGCAATGATGACAGCAGTGATATAATGATGGAGGTTTTATATACATGTCAACATGACAACTGTGCAAAACATGAGAGGGTATGCTGGCTAGTGATAAAATGATGGCATGAGGGCGTGAGGGTCATATAGACAGTGCGCTAGGGTGTGAACCATTCAAAAGCTTCCAAATTCTTAATATACTATCCATGCAATTGAAAATCCTTGAGAAATTAATTGGCATGTGAATGTAGGGTTTAGATAAATTTCTCCAAGCATGACCACTTTCTTCTACATCAATGACCTTTCAACTACATTAAACATCCATTAGGCAATGATAAAAACCTGTTTGTATGTCGTAGGAAACAATTTGGATCGAATCTGGGCGCAAAAATGAAATTCTGGGTGTTGTTTCTCTGTGGGTAGCGCGCGCCTGTATGGGTAGCGCCTGTGTTAATTTGCACAGGCTGTAAGTGCCCAATGGGTAGCGCCCGACCCAATGGGTAGCGCGCAACCAAAACCTGTCAAAAATGCTGTTAACTTGTCTTCTGCCTTCCAAAACAACGATTCGACTTCTGTGCTCGGATCTTTGGCAAATGAAATTGATTTCCATTATTTATACATAAGAGAAATATCCTTCCAAATCAGATTTGATTTTTGAATTTGTTTGATAACCCACATTATAATGTTTTTGGCATTTTGTCCTTTGGTCCTTTAATATAATGTTTTCTCTTTGGCTTTTTCTGAGTTTTTTGACTGATCACTTTGCTTTCTTTTGCAGGGACGTGGCATGTGGCTTTGGAAAAGATCAGAGGCTTGCACTGAAGTCTTCTGATGATGAAATAAATACATTTATTTACAAAAATAAAATTAGACAATTTCTAGTTTCCAAAACAGAGTTTTGGACTAGAAATGTCCTCAAATGCTGATGATAATAAAAACATGAAATCAAAACTTGCGGAACCAACCTCATGGCCTGCGGGCTTTATGACATGTATGCAAATGACTCGAAAACCCTAGACTCTAGGACTAAAGACACTTCTTAACAAAACTAACATTTAATGACCATGAGTGAAATGATGATGAATTTCAATGATTTTTTTGAGGAATTTTTAAATAGCCCTGCAGGTATAGGCATGAGGAAACATAAGACAACAGACCCCCTCATCAGTCAATGTCATGCTCCTAGCGAAATGCAACGAAGTGGAACAAGCGAGAACACACAAGAATGAATATGCAAAGCGAAACTGATCTACGGCGGAGGATGTAGGGACGACTGCGGATCTTTTCATGCTTTATTTTCTTTCCCTTTGCTTTCTAGTTTTTAGGGCCTTCTTGGAAAAATCTGAATGTCTTTGTCCTCCAACTGATCAACATAAATTATGGCCTTACCCTTATCCTTTTCTACCATAACATTTGCATTTTTGGATGATGGATGGTCCCCTTCTGGTTTGCTTTGACACAAAAGGTTTAGTTTTAGCTACCTATTTTCTTGTTGCAAGAAAGGCACCGTGAAATTGGCTTTGGAAAGATCATATTTTAACCACCTAATTTTCCTCTTTTTCCTTGATGATGTATTCTTATGG